>APFE030492190.1:0-20795 GCA_000404065.3 Pinus taeda | reverse complement strand
TGTACGGGGTTAAAACCTACAGGATGGAGGCAGTGTTAGATGAAAATGGGTTGAAGGAGTTCATAGATGCTGAAGTCCCAAAGCCTACTGATGCTACTCAAGTTGAGGCTTGGCAAAAAAAGACAGCAAAGTGTCGAAGGATTCTATTGCAGGGCGTGAAGGATCACATTGTATCTAGCCTGCATGGAAAGGCTTCTCCATACTTGATATGGAAAGCATTGACAAATTTATTCCAAAGAAAGAGCGATCAAAGGAAGTTGGCGCTCAAGGATAAACTCAGAAACATTAAGTGTGAGAAAGGAGACAGTATGCCCAAGTATCTCATGAAGTTCACCCAATGCCGGGATGAGCTGGGAAGTGTGGGGGTGACTATCGATGATGAGGACTTGCTGAGCTTGGCTCTCCTTGGTCTTCTGAAGAGTTGGCATTCCTATCAGGACTATATCAATGGTTGGGAGAAATTGCCAGGATGGGAGAGACTTTGGTCTGATCTTGTGCAAGAGGAGATCAGGCGGAATACCAGGGATGGATCTTCATCAAAGGCATCTGATGAAGAAAATTGCACTTTGGCTACCAAAGAAAAGAAGGGGAAGAACAAGAAAGCTTCTCATTCTAGTGCGAAAGGCAAGAAGCAGGACATGTCCAAGGGGAAGTGCTTTCACTATCACGAGCATGGACATTATGCAACAAATTGTCCGCAGAAGAAGAAAAATAAGCAATTTGCTGGATCTGCAGCGGGAGAGGCCTTAACCTCGCAGTTTGAGCTAGATTTTTTGCTGATCGCATGCTTGGTATCAAGTGTGATGGGATTGGTATGGTTCTTGGACAGTGGTGCGTCTTTTCACATGACAGGGGATCGAGATTTGTTTTCTGAACTGGATGAGAAAGATCTTGGAGTAAACATTGAGATGGACGATGATGGTAGATACAGTGCGACCGGTATTGGTACCATTTCCTTTGAGAGGGAGTCTAGTAAACCCTTCATATTGAAGGAAGTGATCCATGTTCTAGGCTTGAAGAAGAATCTTATCTCTGTGGCGATGTTAGAAGACAAGGGATATGATGTTGTCTTCAGCGAGGGAAAGGCTTTCCTGCGCAGTAAGACAATTGGAGAAACCCAGAAGATAGGGGTTCGAGTCAAGAACCTTTATCAATTGCATGTAGATGGCTGCTCAACAATGGCATGCAAGGTAGAAGGAGTGGTGAGCCGAGATGATGGCGAGCTGTGGTACCGTAGATTGGGCCACCTTCACCATGGAGCTTTGAAGATACTGCAACAGATTTCTACTGGGATTCCTAAAGGCACTCTTGCGTAGTCAGATCAGTGCAAGGGGTGTACTTTGGGAAAATTTGTGAAATCCACCTTTCACAAGAAGGATAGCTGCGCCACGACGATCCTTGAGAGAATTCACACAGACGTGTGTGGACCTTTCTCAGTAGCTTCGACAGCAAAGAAAAAGTGCTATGTGATCTTTGTTGATGATTTCTCTCGAAAGTACTGGATCTTCTTGATGCAGAAGAAGAGTGAGACATACTGAAAGTTCTGCGAGTTCAAAGCACTGGTCGAGAAGGAATCAGGGAAGAAGGTGAAGGCTCTTAGGAGCGACAATGGTGGTGAATTCATCTCTGGCGAGTTCAAGGACTTTTGCATCGCAGGAGGGATTCGAAGAGAGCTCATAGTTCCCCATAACCCATAGTAGAACGAGGTTGCTGAGTGGAAGAACAGAATGATCGTGGGTGTTGCATGGGCGATGTTGCATGATCAGGGCCTACCCCTTCACTTGTGGGCGGAGGCATGCAATACTGTAGTATATGTGCAGAATCGTTGTCTTCACAAGATACTTGGCATGAGTACACCCGAGGAGGTTTATTCTGGTAAGAGGCCTGATATTTCCCATTTGAGGATTTTTGGTTCTCCTGTTTACATGCATGTGACGAAGGATGCCAGGAAGAAGTTGGAGCCAACCACAGAGGTTGGGATATTTGTGGGGTACACTGATATGCCCCACAACTATCATGTGTACTTGCCAGACAGTCGCAAGACTGTTGTGCGACGGGATATCAAATTTCAGGAGGAGAAAGCCATGAAGTGTTCACTTGAGAAGGAGCCACACTTGCATGCAGATGAGGAGCTATTAGTTCCAAGGATGAGCTTCAGGATGTGGATCAACCACAAGATGAATTTCATGGAGTGGAAGAGACCACTCATTCAACACCAACCATCAGAGGGGGAAAGCGCACTACAGAAGCTAATCGACTGGCTCAAGATGCAGAGAAGGTTGTAGGACCACCTACAGCACAACGCAAACAGAGACAGTCACCTGATCAGTACACTGGATATATGGCTCTTGTGAGCAAATGTGTCGTGACTAAGCCATCCTCTTTCGAGGAAGCTGTGGAGGATCCCGCATGGGTAGATGCCATGGTTGAAGGGTATGATTTGATTTTCAGAAACAGTGCATGGGATATTGTCCCAAGACCGGAGGGGAAATTAGTGGTGGGTTCGAGATGGATCTATAAAGTGAAGTAGGCAGTTGACGAGAGTGTGGAGAAGTACAAGGCAAGATTTGTTGCTCGAGGCTTCTCTCAGATAGAGGGGATCAATTATGAGGAGACCTTTGCACCTGTCGCAAGGTATTCTTCCATACAGACGATTCTTGCTCTCTCAGTGCAGATGGGGTGGCACATCCATCAGATGGATGTGAAGACTGCGTTCCTCAACGGAGTCATTGAGGAGGAGGTGTACATAGAGCAGACCGAAGGTTTTGAGATCTTCAACAACGAGTCGCATGTGTGCAAGCTCAAGAGAGCGATGTATGGGTTGAAACAAGCACCTCGTGCTTGGTACACACGGATAGATAGTTATTTCACCGGACTTGGATTCTCCAAGAGTGAGGCGGATCCTAACGTATACCAGATTGTGGTGGAGGGTAAGTTGCTTATCATTTTACTTTATGTAGATGATTTGATTTTAATGGGAGATGAGTTGTTGATACTTTCATACAAGGAGGATCTTGCTCGAGATTTTGAGATGAAGGACTTGGGCCTCCTTCATTATTTCCTGGAATTGGAAATTTGGCAGCGCAGTGATGGACTATTTGTTTCTCAAGGTAAGTATGCCCGGGAGATACTGGAGAAGTTCAACATGCATGGCTGCAAGCCTGTTAGTACTCCTCTTCCTAGAGGTTGGAGGAAGGAGGATGCTACTTCAGCGGAGGTAGTGGATGCCACTGTTTATCGACAGTTGGTGGGGTCGCTTATGTATTTGGTCAATACACGACCTGATATATGCTATGCTGTTAACCAGCTTTCACAAGCTATCGTTAACCCAACCAAGCTCTTCTGCAAGGCAGGCAAGCATGTATTGCGTTATCTCAGAGGCACATCGGGATATGGATTGTGGTACAAACAGGAGGATGAGGTGAAGCTATGTGGCTTCATGGATGTAGATTGGGCAGGGAGCCCAACGGACAGAAAGAGCACATCTGGAGGGATCTTCAGTATCAGGTCGACAACAGTTTCTTGGTACAGTAGGAAGCAAAGATCTGTGGCACTCAGTTTAGCAGAGGTCGAGTATATGGTAGCAAGTTTGGCTGCATGCGAGGATATATGGATGAGGAAGATCCTGGTCGGGTTGTTCGGGTCACACTTGAAGCCTACTATGATTTATTGTGATAACCAGAGTTTCATTAAACTCTCAGTTAATCCAATATTTCATGATAGATCCAAGCACATCGACATCAGGTACCATCATATCAGATATTGTGTGCAGCGGAGAATCATGTTACTTTCATACATTCCCACGGAGGATCAAGATGCTGATATCTTGACAAAGGTGCACACCAGGAGCAAATCTGAATATCACAGAAGCAGGATAGGGGTTGCAGATAATCCATATCTTATTGAGAGGGTGTGTTGAAAATGCAACATGATGATGGAGCTTAGTGAAAATAAGTCGCCTTCACTAAGTGGGCTCGTAGGATATTTTTGGCGCAAAGTCTATTTTTAGACATATGGATCATGGTCTATGAGTTGCAGGATGCTATTTATGGATGATTGGTCATGTTGGTAAAAATAAATGGACCTCTATTTTTAGACATATGGGCAGAGTCTATTTTTAGACTGCCAGTCAAAAAATAGAACAGTCAAATATTATTAGCTCTTAATAATATTTGGACTATAAACATTTTCTTATCCTCTTGCAGCACCTCAGTTCGAGCTACGGATGTGGCACATGCAACTGCCAGAACGAAATACAATTTTCCTATGGGTTAGTTGAGCTATTGCATGATGGACTTCAGTTAGAACTCAAGTGATTGAGTTTGGTGGAGTTGATTGAGGAGTTGATGGAGTTGTGTTCAGTTTGACTTAGTTGAACTAGTTGTAATTAGTCTAACTGACAAATACACTAGTGATGAGTGGTGTGAATTAATTATTAATTAATTCACTAATTATTAACTCATAAATCAACTAAAGAATACATCAGTTAACTCAGTGCATGGACAGTTCATTGGAGAGAAGTGTTAGAGGTGGGGGTAAGTGAGAGGGCAAGACAACTGTCAGTTGTGACTATAGTTGTGCATGTGATTTGCACAATCAGTGGGATTGAGTTTCTAATGAGGATTGCGTAGTGTTACACAAGGGAAACACGTGAATGGTTCAGCCATTCTCATCCATTCTCTATGCAGGATTCCGCAGTGGAGGCAGGCAAGCAGCGGAGGTGATTTGAGGCAGTGATTGATTCAGATCTATGCTGTATTGTGTGTAACAGGTGGAGATAGTGCTGAGTACTTGCGAGGAGTATTGTACTGTGTACTGTTACATGATCTCAATCAATATAATATACAGATAGTTGTGGGGTTTTCAGCTTTATGCTTTCCCTAGGGTACATACTGTGTTGATATGTGTGATTGATGCTTCAATGTGCGCATGTGTATGTTTCTGAATACTGCTAAATTGATGATCAACATAGATGAGATTATGTATTATGCATGCATTCCGCAATAGTGTATAATTAGGATAATCTCGGTTGAATATTCATGAAATTTCTACACAAATGCAGTGGGGTGATTTTTGTTATGAACTAGAATGTTTTTGTGATCTAATGCAAGTGGAACCAACTCGATTGAAGCTTGTTATCATGCTCTAAAAAATAGCATAAATTCACTGTTCTTTGATAAAAAGGAGGTCCAACAATCTAGATTTGGGAATAACAAGACTAATCCAAGCAGCTCAATGATTACTATGAACTTCCAAAGATTTTCCAAGGATGAAATAGTGCTTGTGATCCTGCAAAAGAACTTACATCAACCATTTAACTCAATCTTACAACAAGAAATTATTAATACTAAATGCAGAAATTTAAAGAAATAAAAATTAGAAATGCATGTGAATAAGAAGTGAAAAGAAGGAAAGAAGATGTTACAAAAGGGCTCTGATATTCCTGGGATGGCCAATCCCAAGGAAACTCAGAGATCTATGGAGGAGAACAAGATTTAGAAGTTGAACATGACACCAATTTTCATTATTTTCATCAATAAAATTACATCCCTGCAAGAAAATACAATGGACCCGCAAAAATACGAGTTCTCTCCACAATAACACTAATGAAAATCTCCCTAGAGGAAAATTTGACTTGGTACTTATAAAAAATGATTAGTAATCGTTCCCCATGAATGGAGGAAGCTTTCCCCACCAAAATCCCTTGATTAGTGGAACACATTCCTAGATTTTCTCAATCATTGGAGTTCCACAATCTGTGCCATGCAAATTCGACATGGTACTTATATAAAATGATTAGGAATCATTTCCCATGAATGGAGGAAGCTTTCTCCACCAAAATCCCTTGATTAGTGTATCTGGTCCCCAATATTATGAATCTGCATTAAATGGAAGGGAACACATTCCTAGATTTTCTCAATCATTAGAGTTCCACAATCTATGCCATAATTCCATAACATCTTGTTGATTTATTATTTATTATTGATCCTCTTGTAGTAGGGAACAAGTCCCTAAATTATCTCCTCCAAATCTTCATAATCTGCCCAATATTCTCATAATATTCCACAAAAATAAATAATATTAGGCACAAATATGCAATTATTCATAAACCTTCCTAATGAATATATTAAAGTTAAAAATCAATTATCTAATGCAGAAAGAGAGGTTTAATGTGATCAAGGATGGTCATAGGCCTTAATTTATGCTTTAATTTAGAGGCATGGGCCTTAATTTATGTCTAATTTAGAGGCCCATCATACCCCCATGCTGAAAGTGTTGCTCATCCTCTGAGCAACTTAGTAACCTCATTATGCCTCATCCATGGCCCTCGTGGCCTCTCCCTTGTGCATTAAGAATACTGGTTGCAAGTTCTGCAAGGACAAGCCTAAAAACATATTTGTGCAAAGAAAAATCATTTTTTATTGAGACCATTATCTTGCCTTCTTCCCCTTATTTAAGATGGGTTCTTGAATACCTTTCAGTTTGGCAAGGTCTTCCACACCCTTATCAATCTTCTGCTACCTTGTTCCACCATTTGGACACCTCTAAAACCTTCAAACTGCCTTTAGATGGGAATTAGGACATCATGTAGTAATTCTTGTCAAAACTACAGGAAACCCTGTTAAAATTACAAGAAACCCTTTTTGAGCATAAATGATATTCTGAGCCTAGGACACGCCCTTAGCTTGACTCCCATATTTTTATAGCATCTTTTAGGCCTCAGACAAAAGCTAGAAAGAGATTAGAGACCTCTTGGAAAGTCTCTTTTCATCACTACTGTTTGAGTTATGTTTTGATGGTGGATGCTTCATTTCCTTTTGTTGCCTTGTTCTTCTCTCTTGTGGTCTGGATGGTTGCTTGATGGCATTGGAGTTCTCTGTTTTGATTGGGTCTCTCTTAAGCTCTGCCATCTTGGGGTTTATCATAATTTGTTCATTTCTTCCTTATTGTAGCAACATTCTGCCATCATGTAGTAGTCATTCCTCCTCTTTCAGGGTCTTCTAATTGTATGGGAGTGATGTTAAATGATAAAGAGGGATTGGATGATGATGCTAGGGCTCAAAGGGAGTAGTGTAGGTTTGTGAAATGGAGAGGATGCTTTGTTTTTTGTTTTTTGTTTTTTTTTCAAGAATGAAATGGGATGGATGAATGATGAATAGATAATGAATATGAAGTGGATGGAGGGCTTGGAGCACTGTGGTGAATTGGCCTTTGCAAGAATTTATTCTTTTAACTGTTGTCCTCATTCCTTGAAATCATCACCCTTCATAATTTGACTTTTCAACATTGCATGAGTGAAGGAGTGAGCTGCAATTAACTAGTTGAAGGCGGCTGAGACTGTTGACCAGTCCTTTAAAGCTTATAAAACCTCATCTCTCATGCATTGATGACAAATTTCTAACTATAATATGCTCAAGAGAAGAGGTCAAGAATATTGCATACCTGTACCTATTTGATGGTTGTTGGAGAGACATGCATGATGCTGCTGAGTTGATGTTGATGTGGAGGTGTTGGATGGTGATGCTAATGATCCTGATGTTGTTGCTAAGCTCTGGAGGAGCTTCTTTGACCTAGGGATCTTCTTGCTGAAGCTGACTACAAATCTTTGGCTACTTCATCATCATATCCCCTTGATTTTTCAAAGAAACCCATCCAATTTTGCCTTGTGAATATCTTTAGTATAGGACAGTGCTGATGAATCCTCACTGCGTTGATGGGTTCCCCTTGTCATTTTTCTTTGCTGGATGGAGGTTTGTATATGTCTGATACCAAATTTAAAAATTCTGTGTATACAATTCCCTTATGCCGTAATCACTTTCAACAAACTAGAAGGGTTTTTCATGTTCCTTTCACTTGGAAAAATGTGGGGAAATGTAGAGCCTACGTCCTTAACACTACTTGATAAAGCCAACCTTTGTTTTTCCCTTTTAAAACTACTCACTGCCAATCTTGTAGGTGCTGTTCTGTATCTTGTAGGATCTCAGGGAATCTTGTAGGTTTTCAGGACAACGACTTGTTTTGTCCATATCTCCCAAAAGGTAGAATGGATTGACTTGAAACTTTCTGAGCATGTTGCCATAACTCAATTCATCTCTTTTCATCAGGAGAAGTAGTAGTGTTACAGTTTTGTGAACTAGTGCTTGCAATATCTTGTTTTCCTTTGATTCCCATGACAGTGATTTTGTTTTCATCACCTCATTCAGAACCTAAATCTTCTTGAGTGATAGCAGTGGTTTTCTATTTCCGTTTATTTTTGAACTTATTTGATCTCATTTCTAGATGCAATTTCCAGTAGTGATCCTCATTACGTCCCTCTTTTGAACAATTCTTACAGATAAATTTCTCCTCTTCTTTCTTCACATTTGCATTCTTCTTTCCTTCCATTTTCCTTCTTTCTATTTCTCCTTACCCTTAGGTGGTTTTTTATTACTACTCTTTTCATAAGTGTTCTTTCCTCTAGATTCAAGATGCGTGGCTTGCACACATACTTCATCCAAGTTAGTTGAATTGAACATAAGAATAGTGTGTTTAAGATAGAAATGTAAACCCCCAACATATTTCAGCAGTGTATCTTGGAAATTCAAATTCACTCCTAATAACAAAGATCTTTTCCTAAACTCCTGTGTATAATCTTGGACTGTTTGACCTTTAAGCTACCTAAAATTCTGCCAACTCATAATGTGATCCGAATTGGATCCTAAAACTCTCTAAGTTTTCATGACTATTTAAAATTATGCTAAAAGATTCAAGTCTAGAAAATATCGAAGCTATCAGAAGGAATCCTCATAACAATTGCAGTTATGGCAAGAGCAGAGCAACGAGGACCCTCGGTCGAGCGTGCAAACCATTGGCCCATGGTAAAGCGCAATGGCACAAAACTAGCAAAACCAGAAGCTAATTCGGAAAATAGAGGTGGATTCTGATACGTAATTAGCGCTAGTCGCGTATCGCAGGGTGTCCCCTTCAGTGAAGGAAAGCCTAGAAGCACCTAGACCTGAAATCGCTATGAAAAACGGAAAAGTAACTGTTTCGGTTCTGTAGCGCGGGATTCCCCAAAACCGGCAGGATATTAGAAGGCTTTGAGGCGGTAAGAAGTTTTGACTGAGTCCTGCCCGATGCCACACATTGAGTGACACACGTTCGGCGGAAGAGAGAGAAAATGCCCGCATCAGATGGGTAAACATTATGTGACTTGTCTGCCCGATATGAAGGATGACCGTAGGATCTGGGGTGTCCAGATCGATGGTGGAGATACGTCCCGATGACTGACCGGATTTGACAGGTCAAAAAGCAAGATGACAAGGGATTTGAAGTCCGACGTGGATGATGAGTTGGCAAACGATTTGTGTTTGCGGGTAATCTTGAAGCAAACAGATTTAACGACCATTCAAGTATGATTTAGGGAATCTGACACCCAGTTCATTAGCAAACAGGCAGCCACCTCCCTGCGAGGCGTTACCCAGTGATGATAACGCAGAGCAGAGGAATTCAAATGGATAGAGGAAAGGAAACCAGAAGGCCAAGAAGTAGAAACGTGTTGTCAGAAGAACAAATTGGCTTTAAATCCATGAACTGAGAGAAGCGGAGGACGAGAAACACATAGAGACACAGAAAGCTAATAGCAGAGAACAAAGAGTAGAAGCCTAACTGACCTGAAGGCAACATCAAGCTAGACAGAGCCAAAGAGAGTCAGAGAGTCTGTGTACTCCGTTGAAGTCTTGAGAGGTTCAAGCTGACTCCTCGGCATAGGCCTGTCATACTACTGTGACCCTCAGAGGTCGAGTTACAGTGAGGAGAGTCTGTGCACTCCATTCCTACTGACTTCATTCTGTTTAGTGAGTCTCAAATCGAGTTCACTGTTGTAAAAAATCTGCTTGAAAAAATAATAGAGAGGCCACCATTGAAAGGCTGGACTAGGAGAAGTAGCCCAGGAGCATTGGGTGAACTCCTTATTAAACTTGTTTTGTTTACATGTTTGACTGTTATGTTTTCTCTAATTGCCTCAGTGTCTATGTATTCCCGCAATCTTATTGATTCATTGCATAAGTAACATAGGCACATCCATGCACATGAGTCTGTAATACCTTTTATTCTTTATCCTGGATAAATTCCAGATCAAGTGGTATCAGAGCTCTAGGTTACTAAGGTTAGACAAGCTTGTGCTGGATTTTGTTGTTGAATTCTAACTAGATCAAAGCTTAAATTAGGAGAAGGAGAATTGGCTGAAACTAACCCGGAAATTGGAAGAGTCTATTCTAAGAGGAAAATGTTAGAAGAAAATCCCTTGGAATCAAACCCCCAATTCATGGATAGTTTTATGACCCTGAAATCCATGGTGGAGAAATGTATAGGGACTATAAGAAACATAGAGATGAAGATTCATCAAGCTCCAAACAAGACAAAGGAGTAGAATAATATCTCCTCCATGACCACTATAAAGGCAAAGGGAAAGAAGAAAAAATTCTCATGCCTTCTAATAGCCCTGAAAATAAAAAGAAGACATCTTTGATTAAATTAGATGTTAAATTTGATTTACCAATATATGACGGAGAGTTGAATGCAGAGAAACTCGATAATTGGATTAGACAGAATGATGTTTATTACAGAGTGTAGAGCATTGACTCAGACAAGAGTAAGATTCAGCTGGCCAGACTATGCCTTGGAGGCACTGCCTTGGTATGGTGGGAAGGTAGGACACAAGCTGACATGAAGAAACATGGTAAGATTCTTTCTGTTTGGAGTCAATTTGTTTCTGCAATTAAAAAGAAATTCTATCGACTAGCCTACATGCAACAAGCCATGATGAGCTGGCAAACTCTTCGACAACTAAAAGGGAAAAGTGTACAAGGTTACACTCAAGAATTTAGGAAAATAGCTTTGATTCTAGGAATTTATTTAGACTCACCTGAGACTTTATTGAAGTATATAGGTGGTCTACACAGCTACATGAGGCACACTATCCTCATGTTTAATCCCACTAGTATAGATGAGGTATCCGTTCAGGCTGCACATCTAGAATCTAGAGGTAAGAATGGGAACTCAGAAGTTGGGGGATCATCCCAACCCACTGCAAGAAAAAATAAGGAGAAAAGAAAACAAAAATGGAAAGAGAGGAAGACAAACACTGTATAGAAGAGCAAGTCCTCATGCACTCACTGTAAGAAGGATGGGCATGACGATGAACACTGTTGGATTCTGCATCGGAGCTGAAACCTAAGAAGTTCGAGGGCAAGAAGAAGAAGATTGTTGCAGCTATTCAAAAGGATTTGGGTTCAGACTCAGGAGATGAAGCAACAACTGTAGCCACAAGTATAAAAGGTAAAAATTCTGAAGCATCTACTAGTAGTTCTGCACAATCTACTAATAATGAAGAAAATGAGAGAAAAAGGCGTGAGGTTTTTCATATTCGAGTTATTTCCAATCATCAAAAGATTGATAATTTGTTTGATAATGGCTCACAAGTAAATTTAATTTTTGAAACAATTGTAAAGAAATTGGGATTACTAACCACACCTCCCAAGAAACTATATCCATTAGGTTGGCTATGTGATAAAGCAAAGCTACAAGTGACTAGACAATGTAAACTTTTAAGTTTTCTTTTGGGCCAGCATTTGTAGATGAGGTTGAGTTGGATATAGTTCCTTTGGATATATGTGGAATTGTTTTAGGAAATCCTTACTTGTATGATAGAAAAGCTATTTTCTATAGCTGAGAACAAGTATCTACTCGTTAAATATGGAATCGAATATATTATAAGAGCTCATAAGCTCAAGAATAATTATACTCTCATAAACTTAGGATAGATGAAACAAATTGTAAACTCATGCAAACAATTTTTACTGATGGTTGTAAAGGAAAAGAAACCTGATAAAACCAATGTATTTGAGGGCTGTGATGCTAAACAACAAGCTGGTTTAAAAAAAGTTATTTCAAAATATGATGTATTGTTTCAAGAACCTAAAGGTCTGCCACCCAAAAATGAAATAGTGCATGATATTAATTTTCAGCAAGATGCTCCATGGCCTAACATCGGAATGTACAGGTTGCCCGCTTTAGAGAATGCAGAAATCAAGAAGCAGGTACAGGCGCTGCTTGAGAAGGGGTTCATCAGACCTAGCACATCACCATGTGGGTCTCCAACTATTTTGGTGAAAAAGAAAGATGGCTCGTGGAGAATGTGCATTGATTACCAAGCACTAAATAAGATAACGATAAAAAATCGTTACCCCCTTCCTTGAATAGATGATCTATTAGATCAGTTGAAAGAAGCTGTTTATTTTTCTAAGTTAGACTTGCATAGTGGCTATCATTAGGTCAGAGTTGCAGAGCAAGATGCATGGAAGACTGCTTTCAAAACAAAGCAGGGATTGTATGAGTGGCTGGTTATTCCTTTTGGCTTAACTAATGCTCCTGCTACTTTCATGAGAGTAATGAATGATGTACTCACACCTTTTCTTGATGATTTTGTTATTGATGACATTATTATATTCAACAAAGTGTGGGAAGAACATTTAAAGCATGTTAAGCAGACACTGGATGTTTTGAAAAGAGATATATATATATTTAATGCTGTGGTTCATGGTCACCTTCGGTCATTGGGTGGCGCTACGTCCGCGGGAAAATCTAGGGCTGACGCCCCTTGGCCTATAACAAGACCTGACCCTAAGAGCTTTCGGGATTTGACCCTGTGACCTCCCAAACGGCAAGGCCCCGACTTGACCGATTGAGCTAACTCTTGGGGTTGAGAAAAACTTTATGTTAAACTCTTAAAATGTGAATTTGGCAAAACATCTTTGAATTATTTGGGACATATAGTATGGGGTGGTGTATTGAAGATAGATCCCTCTAAGGTTGCAGTCATTGTAAAGTGGCCTAAACCCAAATCTGCTATAGAAGTCAGAAGCTTCTTAGGAGTAGCACAATATTGGGGAAAGTTTATTTCTAACTTTTCCTTAATTGCAGCTCCCTTACATTCTTTAATAGGATTGAACAAGGTGTTTTAGTGGGGAGGCAAACAGCATAAGCCTTCGACACCTTGAAAGAAAAGATTAGTACAACACCAGTACTAGCACTGCCCAATCTTCAAAGACCATTTGAGATTGAAATAGATGCCAGTGACTATGCCGTGGGAGTAGTGTTGATGCAGCACGGTAAACCTATATGTTATCATTCTAAGACATTTAATTCTACAGTAGTTAACTATCCCACATATGATAAAGAATTGTATACATTAGTACAGAGTGTGAAAAAGTGGAAACATTACTTAATGGGCAAAGACACTATAGATGGATGGGTTTTCTACAACAGTTTCATTTAGTCATCAGATATAAAAGGGGCATACACAATAAGGTTATAGATATGTTATTTAGACCAATTATAAATGCATCTACTATACTTAAGCATAATTCAGTATTGCATGAGAGCTACATTGAGCAATATGCTCAAGATATAGATTTTAAAGATATATATGCAACTTTAAGTCAAGGCAAATGAGTAGAAGAATTTGATTATCATATTAAGGACCAACTCCTGTATCATTGTGGAAAGCTATGCATTCCACAAACTAAAAGAGTAAAGATAATTCGAGAAGCACACACTTCTCTAATATCAGGTTACTTTGGTGTAAGTAAAACGGTTGCACAACTGCAAAGATTTTGTTATTGGACGAAAGTGAATGAGATAGTTTCTAGATATATAATAGGGTGTACCATGTGTGCTAAAAGCAAGCCCAGAAATAGAAAACTAGGCTTGTACACTCCACTACCAGTTCCTTCTCATCCTTGGGAAAGTGTTTCCATGGACTCTGTTGGAGGACTGTCTAAATCTAGGAAAGGTCATGACTATTTATATGTTGTTGTGGATAGGTTCAACAAAATGTGTATTTTAATACCTTTTAACAAACAAATTACAGCTGAACAAACTTCAAAGTTGTTCTTTCAACATGTATAGGTTCATTTTGGATTACCCACTTCCATAATATCTAATCGAGTTACTCAATTTGTTGGGAAATTTTGGTCAAGTTTGTGGGAATTGATGGACACCAAGCTGAAGAAAAGCACAGATTTTCATTCGCAAACAGATGGCTAAATAGAAGTGGTCAACAGGACAGTGATCCAGTTGCTCAGAGGCTATTGCAGCAAGCATCCCAAACTTTGGGATGAAAATTTATGTTATATGCAACATGCTTACAACTGAGCTAAACATTCTTCTACACAAAGATCTCCTTTTGAGACCTGTTTTAGTTTCACACCAAGGTCTCCCTTGAATTTTGTCTTTGGTAAAGACATAGCAGTTGATGGACACAGTGAAGAGGACAAGGCAACCAAGTTCACTGAACAAATCCAAGAGATTCACCAGGCAATACAGGAACAACTGGAAAAGAGCCAAGCCAAGTACAAGGCAAAGCATGACAAGCATCAAATGGAGCATAGTTTCCAATTTGGTGACCAAGTCTAGCTGTATATTAGGAAAGATAGAATGCAAGGTGAAGGTAAGAAGCTAAAGCCAATAAGGTATGGAGCTTTCAAGATACTTGAGAAAATTGGTGAGAATGCTTTTTGCCTTGATCTACCAGCTTACATGCACATCTACTCAGTTGTTAATGCAGACATCTTGAGACTGTTTGAACCTTCACTAATTGAAGATCCTGAAGAGCAGAGTCAATTGCCTTCTATTGATGATCTATTACCTAAATATCTTAATGAGTTGTAGGAAGATATAGTTCTGGACAGGAAGGTAAGAAATACACGCAGAGGTGATGTTGGGTACCTCAGGATCAAACTCAAAGGTTCAAAGCCAAGTAGTGTGAAATGGATAGAAATTGAGCAAGCGAGGAAACAATACCCTCACTTGATTGATGCTTGAAAGAAAACCAACTTTTGGTGGTCCAAAAGCTTTTTCAGTGGGAAGGCCATGATCCGAATTGGATCCTAAAACTCTTTAAGTTTTCATGACTGTTTCAAATTATGCTAAAATATTCAAGTCTAGAAAAGATCAAAGCTATCAGAAGGAATCCTCATAAGAATTGCAGTTATGGACAAAGTGGAGCAATGAGGACCCTCAGTCGAGCTCGCAGACCGTTAGCCCATGGTAAAGCGGAATGACACAAAACTAGCAAAACCGGAGGCTAATTCAGAAAACAGAGGTGGATTCTGATACTACTGTCCATTCAGAGCTACTAGTCCCAATAAGACAGGTAGCTATCTTAGAAACAAACAATTCAAAGTAACTTGTGTTTTCCTTTATGAGAGATAGATGAGAGAGAAGTAGAGAGCACCAACCTCAGTCTTTTGCTTGGCTCCTTGCTTATTTCCTTTCTCCCTTGATAGATCTTCTGCCACTCTTTTCTCCCTTGTCCTGCTTCAAATAACACCTGTAGAGTCAAAGCAGCAAAATACCATCAAAGCATAGATATCTATAACCATAAACAATATAGGATCAGATGTACATTAACCATACAAAAGCATACACAAATACAAGATTCAGAAATATACAAGTATATGGAGGTAAACTCAAATAACTTCATTGGTAGAAGTAGTAGAAGAGAGGATTACAACCCAGCTGTCTAATCTAGTGCCATCCTCCCAGCATGAAAGCCCTCTTCACTTCATGAAAAGCTAGATCACCCAACAATACACTGCTTCACAGAGAAACCAACAACACTTCCTTACAAAATATAAAGTTCCAGCCTCTAGATCTCTAGGATGAGGGATCTATATATAGATATTTGTAGGGGGGTGAGTCAGCTTCTGGGATTCTTATTAGTGTCATTTCACTGATAGTTCTTGGTTCCACTTGGATATTTCATGATCTGTTACTCATCCCTGGGCGAATTCAGAGAGGCAAGTGTCATATGAGTAGTTTGTAGAAGATTCTCTGGGTTTCCATCTAGAAAACTGCCTCTGCCATTTGTCTGCTCTCACTCATCGCATCCTACAGAAGGGATTTTTAGTATGCATCACACCCTTTGTGTGTAGTAGGTGAGATGCATCACACCCTTAGCATGGAGCAGTCTGTATGGTCTAGTTTTGACCAGTTCTGAGCAATTTTTCAGGGAGAACTTCTAGGAAATGATGTAATCAACTGACCTTGATCCTTTAGGGTGTGAAACAACACTTTTAGGGGTTTAGAAGCCATTTGCTTATGGACATATGTGATTGGGGTTGCAGTGCCCAAATATGTCTATAACAGTTTCCCCCCTAAAGCATGAGGTCGTAAATCTTATGATGTCGGGTGAAATGCTTTATCATGAGGATCCAAGGTTTTTCGAACTGGAAGTTGAACTATAATAAGATACAATAAAATACATTATCTTCATAATATTTTCATGATCTATCTGAGGCAGGCATTCCCATGCTTAGCTTTATAAAGTCATTTTCATGTACATAGGACAAACAATCGTCTGTGTGGCAGATTGATGATTCTGGTAGAGCCATCATCCCTTAGCTTGGATTTTTATCTGTGCAGCTATAGAGTACATTTGATGCCTTTATTTTCCTGAATATATCGCAGCTTGGATGGATGAAACTAGATCCGGGGTCTTCAAACTCGTTCAATCTTCGCCCGAAGTACAAGTCAATCCATGTGAAGAGATGTTCTAATGTCGAACATGGAAAGACATCACCTGATTACCAGCCAATGATGTGAGCTATTAACAGGCTCGAGAGGAATCACCGATAATGATAATGACCCTCAAGGTACTGCAATACAATTCACATGGTGTGAATACATGAGTCATTTTCGAACACCACGCAAAATCTTTCGGTCGAAGGCCATTGATGTAAACCTCTCGCCGGAAGTGAGAAACTTGCCATTGAGGCATGCAAGCTTCAAAGTACTGAAAGGGTTGTTCCTAAGTCAACTCATTGGATAATGAGCTGAAGTCAACAAGAAGTGACCCATCGTAGGAGGGCCTTAATGAATCCCACATCTACGACACGAAACAGAGCAAATGTTTTTTTGGAGGTGAAAACGATCTGATGATACAAGGTTCAGGTTGGCGGTCATGAAAGAATGGAGCGTGAAGGTATTCCAACGGATGAGGGGTTAGCTGGGTTGGTGAATTCTCTGAGTGACTTCTCCTGAACATATCGACGACACTTAAATGGATTGGTAGCATTAACCCCAAAAATTGATGGTATGGAGGACCAATGGTGATATGACCATTGAACAGAATAACCCAACCCGACTCAATCATGGTGATGGAGTGAAAGTGTCATGTTCAAGAGCGACCTGCTACCAATGAAGTTCTTCAAGTTTTCTTCCCTTTTTTCCCCAGTCATTTCTGACCAGTACCTCTTTATTTTTGTCAAGCTTGAGGAGGATAACATATGCTTGTTCTATAAGTTTCCCTTCGGGCAAAGCTGTCGCTATGTTTTAGTGAGCCTAGCGACAATGAAACTCGCTCTTGTCCGTATGGACAAGTTTGTCGCCATTGTTTTAACGAGTTTAACGATAAAGATAACTCAATCCTTTTTAGTTTTAGAGAGTCTGAAAAGAGATGGAAAGGAAACTCCAATAGTCCTTTTTCGTAGTATAATCCCTTAAGTATGAAAAAGTATAAAATAATACGAAAGGGATGATTTTTCCGATCACTTTAGCGAGCCAAAAAAGACAAGTGCTCGATCTTTTTGTGCAATGATCCCCAATGTCCAAAAAGATTAAAATATAGAGGAGGGATGGCAATTCCAATCACTTTAATGAGCTGGAGAGGCCAATAGCTTGGCAATCTTTTCATATTTTATGAGTCTAAAAAGAGTTTAAAAGAGACTCGTTTTTTAGGAACGAGTGATGTTTTTGGGTAGCAACTGGTTCCAGGTAAGGTTTGGAACTTTCAATCACGGCAGTGTAAAGAAGGTGGCTAACATAATCACTCATTGCAGCTGTTCCTCAAAAGGGTAAACAATCAAGTGGAGGCATATGATTGGCTAAAAAGTGGAGGTGATGGTAAGAACATGACCAAGGCTCACAAGCTGATAGCAATGCAATCACAAAGGTTATTTACCAAAGGTGGGTTCATTTTTTAATGAGCTTGAACTCCGGGGGAACATATGCTCATTGTTGGGTTTATTTTTTAACGAGCTTGAACTTTTCATAAACCTGCTCGTGGCTAGGTTTATTTTTTAACGAGCTTGAACTTCACGTAAACCTGCTTGCGCCAGTCGTATAATAAGGATGTCTCTCATTGGTAGGTTCATTTTTTAGGGAGCTTGACGCATGTGAAACTTTACTCGGAGCCTTTTGTATGCAAGCTAGGAATGACCAACTACTGTCCTAAGGGTTAATGAACTACTGAGGTTAGGTAGGATAGTTTCGTAGAAACATATCCTTTACTTTGACTCGCCGCCAGTCCCGGCAAAGGTGAATGGTTGACCAGACCAATCACCTAACTTAAGCAATTGAAGTTAGTAAAAATTACGGGGTTAGAGTTACACTGGCCGCTTTTCACTCGCATAAAAAAGGTTTAAAGTTTTTCATGCTCTTAGGCATAAACAAAAGTAGAGTTTCCAGGTTACCATATGGAATTTCTTGCATTAAAGCAAGATTGTTTCGTCTGCGGAGCAGACCAAACACTTCCTTGGCTCTGTCCATTGAAATAGACAAAGGTGAATGGTGTGAGCTTCCAATCACATAACCTTCGATGAGGAAATATGTTTCCAGACTAATCCCATTTTCCTAAATGGACGGATGCGTTAGATTGGTCATATATCCTATGAGGAAACCTATCTTATATCCGGGTTTTCCAGCTGAAGCAGACCAGGGCACATGCCCCCTGGGTTTCGTCACATTCACCGAATCACTTGCGATCATCAGGTGGATGGACTGGAGGTTGATGAGACATTCCTTGTGCAAAAAGCCTAGTTAGGGATTGCATTTGACTATTAGCTATGTTTGAACTGGGGAATGAAAGTTGGTCAACGAGTTGGACCATTCTGCCTTCATACGGGAAACACATCACCCAGAAGAGTGAGGAAACAATAGCTCCCATGCTGTAAATGTAGTCATGCCCAAGGAGTAGATTGTAATCTAGAGGCCCTTGGAATACCATCACGTTTAGATGAACGGTTTTCCTTCTCAAATTTATAGGCAAATTTGGAAGGATCCCTAACGGTCGACTGTTTCCTTTATTGAAGCTTGACAAATTTCAAATCTCAGGCAGAAGTGATAGCTAACCAAGCACTTTCCAAGTAGTGGATACTCACAGAAGCCCCTTCATTTATGATAGTGCCAGCCATGATCATTCTGTAAGCTTGTACTATGATCCAGAATGGTACATTATATGGTAGGTGGGGCCTCGCTAGTAGATTCCAATCGAAGGAAACGACTAGATTGCTTGGAGAAGGGACCGAATAAATGACTGGATGAATCTCTTGAATTGAGGAACTTCCTTTCTGTGGTAAAGGAACAGGTAGATTGTCCCCATGTTCATCAGATTATGTGCTAACAAAAAGAATTTGGATGGTGTCGTTCTCATTCTCTTTGGAGACTGTATCATCTGACCTTCTGAAGACAAGACTGGGTTGACTGCGTCTTGACCTGTTGCCTTTGGTTCGGTGTGGAATCGGAGGGTTTATCTTCAATGATAGGCATTTCGACCGACAACAGAGGTTTGTCAGTCGGATTTTCAACTAGCGATGGACTTGGCAAGAGTTTCTTGTATCCAGGTGGAAGTCACTGTGGTGAAGCGGGACGGTTATCCAAGACTCTTTTAGCTTCGTCCAGGAAAGGACAATGATGGAGGGCATGGTCGCCTACACACAACCTACAAGGAAATTTATATCTTCCTTTTTGTCATTTGACTTTGTTTTCACTAGTTGATGGTGTACTCTCAACATGATCGACAGAGGTTGAAGACACAGGATTGTGAAAACGAGGAGACCGGTCCCTTAAGATTTGTGGAATGCAAGAACAATCTCGATGATAGTGGTCTCCTTTGCAAATGACACATGGAGATTTAGGTTTGGATGGTGCAGTGTGTGGATTTTCTCTAGATGATGCATGGTTTCCCCCTTTCACCGTTGGCTTCTTCTTCTTCTTCTTCTCCTTCCCTTTCTTCTTCTTCTTAGTTAATTGGTTTTTAGTGTTACCAGCTTCACCAAGTGAAGAGGAAGAAGGAGAGGGAGAAACAAACAAAGTAGAAGGTGGGGGATAAATTTCAATATCATCTGGTTGCTAATTCGATTGCTTAGGAATTATGGTGTTTTGAACGACAGAGGTCGAGAAAAACCATACTGGTAGGCCAATTGTCAATCCTGGAAGGGACAATGTATCCATATAAGGGGCACCAATATCTCCCCAAGAAGAGAAAGGAATAGGATTCTCCCCAAGGGGAAATCCTTGATTGATGGACTCCATTTTCTCAACGTAAGACCAATGAGGGAACAATGATGTTATTCAGAATAAAATAAAATTTATGACGCTTGACACAATTTTCTTTTTTCAATTTTTAAGAGTCGAGAAAAAGTTAAAGATGACTCTAGTCGCCTTCGATTTTTAATGAGCCTGAAGTGACAAGTGCTCAGATGGACCTTTTCTTTTAAGGAGTTTGAAAAGGAACGAAAGTGACTACTCTGGAAATATAGACAGAGGGATTACCAAACCAATCGCAAAACTGAAATATACTTTTATGTACGATAGTCAATCTTCCCGAATGCTGTGTTTAGTGTATTACAATCGATAGGGCGGCAGATACGACTTCCTATGGATAAAGGATATCAGCCTATTGTGGTCTCCCAATATATACTCGACGGTACATGGGAGCACAAGTCCATACTGGCACTTGTCGTATCAAAGAG
>APFE030492189.1:0-21048 GCA_000404065.3 Pinus taeda | reverse complement strand
GAGTTGAAGAGAGCGTGAGCAAGCAATAAGTAATGTGAGATCTGAGCCAATAAAGGAAAGAACATACCATTGAAGCGCATAGTTGTGCAGAGATATGCAAGTTAATCAAGAAAGAGAAAATTGTTGCTCTAAGTAAAGAGCTAAAAGAAGGTCAAGTTTTGCACATCTTGAAGTGTCAATTTATTTTCTCAATTTAAACACATTAAAAGAGACTTGATTTTTCTTTAACACTTATAAAATAATTATTTTAAGTAAAAAACTAAAAAGAAAATCAAATTTTACACATCTTGAAGTGCAAAATTTTGAATAAATATAAATTTTTAAACAAAATTTACCCATCTTAAAAAATGTGATTCCTTTCGACATTTGTAAATTCAAATTCAAAATCTTAATCATAAAATATAAAATACTCAAATATATTTGAGTAATAAGAAAACATAGTTCACTAAACAGAGATGTCAAATTCACTTTTGCTTTTATCATATAAATTATGCCATTGTACTAACAGATTTGTCAGATTCACTTTTGTTTTTATCATATAAATTATGCAATTATACCAACAGATTGGTCAGATTCACTTTTGTTTTTATCATATAAATCATGCAATTATACTAACAATTTATCTTTAATTTTACGCGTCAATAATTTTTTCCTAATATGAAATTAATACAAGAATCTGTGCCATATAAATAAATGAGAGAACTCCAATCAAAATGGTTTTCTCTTCCATCGTTTCTGTCTGACTGTTAGTTACACTTCAGATACCATCTTCTTGGAGGAGATGGAGATCCATCACGTCCCTTCATTTCTCTGGTTTATTACGAGAATGATTTTGTTCTTTCATTTCATTCTTTGTGTCAGTCCTGTATTTTCCACCGGCAAATTATCTAGTCGCGGGCATCCTCGTCTCAGCCAATTTTTGGTTGCCAATTTTTGGTTGCCACGTGGAGTGAAATGGTCAACCGAAACTACCGGGCAAGATGGCCAAAACAAAGCGCGTATCTGTCCACACCCACGTATTGCCATGCCGGGTCCCTACGTGTGGCCAACCCACAAATCACGCGTTCCGAATAAATAATATTATTGAAGAAATTAGGCGCAGACGATTATAAATACACGCTAACTCCCAGTCACCAGCCTTATGCAAATCCTGTGATATCCTTTTTCGTCATATAATCCCTTAAGTTAGAAAAAGTATAAAATAATACGAAAGGGATGAATTTTTTATAGTTTTAACAAGTCGAACAAGACAAGCGCTCGATCTTTTTGTGTAATAATCCCTCAGGTCCAAAAAGATTAAAATCTAGAGGAGGGAAAGCACTCCCGGTAGCTTTAACAAGCTCGAGAGGCCAACTGCTCGGCAATCTTTTCATATTTTACGAGTCAGATGCAAAGAGCTTAAATGAGACTCATTTTTGAGGAATGAGTGATATTTTCAGGTAGCTACTGATTCCAGGTAAGGTTTGGAATTTTCTAATCATGGAAGTGTCACAAGGATTGCTAACAGAATCACTCTTCGTAGCTGTTCCTCAAAAGGGTAAACAATCAAATGGAGGCGTATGATTGGCTAAACAGAGTGGAGGTGATTGTAAGAACACGACCAGGGCTCAAAAGCTGATGATAATGCATTCGCAATGGTTATTTACAGGAGGTTGGTTAATTTTTTAATGAGCTTAAACTCTGGGGGAACATTTTCTTGTTGCTCAAGTTTAATTTTTAACGAGCTTGAACTTCGCATAAAAACTGCTCGTTCCAGTCATCTAATAAGGATGTCTCACCGATAGGTTCAATTTTTAAGGAGCTTGCACCATTCGAAACTTTGCTCTACTCCCTTTCGCATGCAAACTAGGAACGACCAACTACTGTCCTAGGGGTTAATTAACTACTGAGGTTAGGTAGGAAAACTCTTCCTTTACTTTGTCGGTGCCATCTGACCCCTGCAAAGGTGAACAGTCAACCCGACCAATCACCTAACTTAAGCAGTTGAAGTCAGCAAAACTATGGGGTTAGCGTTACGCTGGCCGCTTTTCACTTGCGCGCAAAAAAGGTTTGCATGCCCTCAGGTATAGTGAAGTAGAGTTTCCAGGTTGCCCTTCAATTTGCAAACAAAACATTTGTTCTATCGAGAAAGGCCTACCCTCTAACGGAGGTATCTTATTCCGGTCTAATCCCATTTTCCTAAACGGATGGGTGTATCAAACTAGTCATATATCGTCCGCGGAAACTTACCCTATACCTGAAGTTTTCCTACTGAAGAAGACCAGGGTGCATGCCCCCTAGGTTTCAGTGATGACCACCGAATTACTCGCGCTCTTCAGATGGATGGACTGGATATTGATGAGATATTCCTTGCATGAAAAGACCAGTTAGGGATGGAATTGGACTATTAGCTATGTGTGAGTCGGGGAATGAAAGTTGGTCTATGAGCTGGACCACTCGGCCTTCATGCGAAAAACACATTACTCAAAAGAGTGAGGAGACAATGGCTCCCATGCTGTAAATATAGTCATTCCCAAGGAGTAGATTATAATCTAAAGGTCCTTGGACTACCATTACGTTCATATACATGGTTTTCCCTTTCAAAGTTATAGGCAAACTTGGAAGGATCCCTAACGGTCGACTGGTTCCTTTGTCAAAGCCTGTTAGATTTTGCATCTCAGGTAGAAGCGATGGCAAACCAAGCGCTTTCCAAGCAGTTGAGGAAAGGATACTCACAGAAGCCCCTTCATCTATGATGGTACCGACCATGACCATTATGTAATCTTGTACAATGATTTAGAATGGTACATTAGACAGTAAACGGAGTCTGCCTAGTAGATTCCAATCGAAGGAAACGACTAGGATGCTCGGAGGTGGGACCGAATAAACGGCCGGATATGACCCTCACGAAATTCCTTCCTATGGTAAAGGCACGGGTAGATTTCCCCCATGTTCATCGGAGTCTGCGTTTACGAAAAGAATTTGAACAGTGTCGTTCTCATTCTCTTCAGCGATTTTATCATCTGAAGATGGACCTTCCGAAGACAAGACCAGGTCGACTGCCGTCTTGACATTTTGACTTTCGTCTGGTATGGATTCAGAAGGTTTATATTCAATGATAGATGCTTCTACCAACCACAAAGTTGTGTCAGTCGGATTTTCAACTAGTAATGGACTCGGCAAGAGTTTCTTGTACCCAGGAGGAAGCCGTAGCGGTGAAGTAGGACGGTTATCCAAGACTCTTTTAGCTTCGTCTAGGAAGGGACAACGGTGGATGGCATGATTGCCTTCACATAGTTTGCAAGGAAATTTACATTTTCCTTTCTGTCCAAAGACTTCGTTGTCACTAGTTGACAGTGTACTCTCAACATGATCGTCAAAGGTTGATGACACCGAGTTTTGCAAACGAGGAGACCAGTCCCTTAAGATCCGAGGGATGTAAGGACAATCTCGATGATAGTGGTCTCCCTTGCAAATGACACATGGAGATTTAGGCTTGGACGGTGCAGTGTGTGGATATTTGCTAGATGATGCGTGGTTGCCCCTTTTTGCCTTTGACTCCTTCTTATTTTTCTCCTTCCCTTTCTTCTTCTTCTCAGTTACTTGATTTTTAGCTTTACCAACTTCACCAAGCGAAGAGGAAGGAGGGGAGGGAGAAACAAGTGAAGCAAAAGGTTGGGGGGTAACTCTAGTGTTATCCAGTTGCTGACTTGATTGCTTAGGAATCACGGTTGTTTGAATGACAGAGGTTGAGAAGAGCCATATTGGCAAGCCAATTGTCAGTCCTAGGAGGGACAATGTGGCCATATGGGGTGCACCAACATTTGCCCAAGAGGAGAAAGGACTAGGATTTCCCTCAAGGGGAAATCCTTGGTTGGTGGACTCCATTTTTCTCAACCTAAGACCAACGAGGGAACAATGACATTTTTCCGATTAAAATAAAATTTAGACGCTTTGACACAACTTGCTTTTTATATTTTTAAGAGTCGAGAAAAAGCTAAAGACAACTCTAGTTGCCTTCGATTTTTAATGAGCCTAAAGTGACAAGTGCTTAGATGGACCTTTTCCTTTAAGGAGTCTGAAAATGAATGAAAGGGACTACTCTGGAAATCTAGACAAAGGGATTACCAAACCAATCGCAAAACTGCAGAATACTTTTTACGGTACGACAGTCAATCTTCCCGAATGTTGTGTTCAGTGCATTGCGATTGATAGGGAGGCAGACATGGCTTCCTAAGGATAAAGGATGTCACTTGATAACAAATAGATTAAGGTTACTTCCGTTTTCCTTTACGATAAGTAGATAGGATAGGAGCAAAGAATACGAACATCAATATTTCGCTCGGTTCCTTGCTCGTTCCTCCTCTTCTCTGACAGATCTTTGCCGCTCTTTCCTTAATCGTTTCGCTTCAAAGAGTACATGTAAAGTCAAAGCAGCATAATACTTTCAAAGTGGAGAGATCTACAATCATAAACAATATAGGACCAGATATATATTGACCACACAAATGCATATATATTATCAAACATACAAGAATGTGGAGAAAAACTTGAATAACTTTATTGATGTAAAGATTAGAAGAGAGGATTACAACCCATTGATTTGACCCAGCGTCATCCTTCCAGCATGAAATCCCTTCTTCACCTCGAGAAAAGCTTAGATCACCCAACACTATGATATTCCACCAGGAAACCAACAACACTTCCTTACAAGATACAAGATTCCAGCCTCTAACCCCCTGGATCTCTAAGATGAGAGATCCATATATAGATATTTGCAGAGGTGTGAGTCAGATCTGGGTTTTTGATCAGTGCCATTCCACTGATATTTCTTGGTTCCACTTGGAGATTTCATTGATCTCTTACTCATCCCTAGGCGAATTCTGAGAGGCAAGTGTCATATGAGAAGTTTCTAGAAGATTCCTTGATCATCCACTTAGCAAACTGTCTCTGCCATTTGTCTATTCTCGCTCATCGCACCCTGTAGAAGGAATTTTCAATATGCATTGCACCTCCCATGTGTAGTAGGTGCGATTCATTGCAACCTGACCATGGAGCAAGTGAAATGATCCAGTTTTGACCAATTCTGAGTAGTTTTTCATGGAGAACTTCTGGGAGATTATGTAATCAGCTGACCTTGCTCCTTTAGGGTATGAAACAAAACTTTTCGGGACTTAGAAGCCCTTGGTTTATGGACATATGTGATTGGGGTTGCGGTGCCCAAATATGTCTATAACAACCCATTCGTCTACAACATCAGAGAGGTTGGACCTGAGGCTGATAAGATGCTCTAGGAAATGAAATTCAGGAATAGTTTCATTTGGTATTATGACTCTCATGGGGTTATAAACAACCTTAGACGAAAGGTCAAGCTGGGACCTTACATCCACTACCCAAGACCTGACATTGAACAGTGTGCTAATCAGTCAGAATGGGTAGAGAATACAGTGATTGACATGGACATCACAATTGTGGATGTGGAGAACACCATGATTGATTTAGAGAAACAATTTGACCATAGCTCTTTCCTGCAAGTTCCGGAGTTGGGAGAGCCAATGAAAATCCCTCCTATCATTCAGACCCTTCTCAATGAGGAGAATTATACTAAAAGAAACAGGGAGGAAGCATCAATTTCTACCATGGAGACCATTGATGAACAGTTCAAGCTAAACAAAAGGTCCAAATTGAATCCTGTGTTTGAAAAGGAGGAAAACGTTGCATCAGAACGAATCACTGACATTGAGGCAATGGGGTAGAGCAGTAAATAGACAACAGAGACAACTGCATTAGCAGAAACACATCAACCATTTGCTTCCAATACACAGATCATACAGAGACAGAGAGTGTGGAGGTGTCTTCCTTTGTCAGGCCAGCTGACAAGGAAACATAAATCAAAGAAATATTTAAGGAAGCAAAAATGAGGAACGAAAAACTGAAGGCAGACACATATGCCAAATACCTGAAGATGACACCACCAAACCAGAACAAATTGATGTCAACCTTTAACATCAAAGAAGGAAAATACAGGTGTCATTCCTGCAACCCATTATACAACAACCCAAAACCTTAGCAGACTACAAGAAGACCAATTTTGAGGTCTTGGCCAGGGATGTTCATCCCATTGATCAGATCGAATTTCACAAGCAGGCTAGAGAAATGATCTACTCCACCCTCACAGCAAAGGCCATGGAAACATTCAAATTGAAAGATTCATTAGACAATATGACAACCCAGTAAAAACTAGAAAAGGCCTCCTCCAGTGCCAAAGACACCAGGATAAAGTCCTTAGAGGACCTGGTTATTGAAATGGGCCATGACCCAAAGGACATCAAGGTTGTTGAACAGTTAATCAAGAAGAAGAATGAGGATGTTGCAGCCCTCAAGAAACAACTCAAGCTGCTTCAGTGACAACACCCACAAACAAAGGAAGTCCTGGCAAGCCAGACAAATCATGAAGAGATGATGGACTTGGTGCTGCAACTCAATGACCAATTGGAGGAGATGGAAAAGGAACTAGATAGCTTGATTCAACTCAAACAAGCTAGTATTGATAGTGCTCCTCTAAGTGTCATTCCAACAGTGACCACAACTGTACCTTCCACTCTGGAAGCATCATTAGCTCCCACTAGTCCAATGGCCACTGCGTTGCTAACATCAACTTCGACTACATCAACAACAACAACCTCCACAAGTGAAGAAGCGAACAGGTTGGTCAAAGCAATGGAAGAAATGTCCATTCATACCAATCAGATGAACAAATTGAAAGAGAAAGTCAGCAGCCTTGAGATAGATTGCAAACTTGCCCAGATCATGCATAAGGAAGAACAAAAAAAGGCTGCAAGGATGAATGAGAGGATAAAGAGCCTAGAAAAATAACTAACCTTGATTGAACCAATAGGAAAAGCTAAAGAGAAATTGTAGGTCATTATCATTGACTTTGTCAATGATATTTGGCCATATATCCAGGTCATTTTTTAGCAGATTGATCTGATTAAGCAGACAACAGAAGCCATTGAAAGGGTCAAAACAGAAGTTGGAGATACGCCAGAGGAAGCAACAAGAATCATCCACTTCCTTAACTCCAAGAATAAATAAGAACTGCAAGAGCTTGAGATACCTAATAGGACAAGCACCATTTGAGAAGTCAGAAAAGTTTTCACCAAGAGGAATTTGATGTTAAATTTAGAAGATAAGTGTCGGAACATGCAGCTAGCCGTTGACAGGTTCATGGCTAAGTTTTAGCTGTTGAAGGAAAAGGGATTATCTAATCCATTAGTTATAAATGAAAAATTAATGACACATGAAGATTACAACAAGAAGATCAGGGAAGTGGCCAAAGAACAGGTGATCACTTCATCTATAAAGGGCATGCCAATAGGCAAAGTCTTGTACCAAACTTTTGAAAACTTGTTTTACCTCTAGCATGAGGTAAAACACTTGTTTATTAATAAGCCCACTTTTGCCGAATATACAGAGGCAGATGAGATATACATAAAAATGATCAATATCCAATTACCAGATAAAGAAAGATGGGAAAAACTCAATGATTTACTGTAGTAAAAGGACAATGAATTATAAATCTCTGCCAAAAAGTGAAATAGCAAGGTAATATTCTCAATGATTTACTGTAGTTAAAGGACAATGAATTATAAATCTCTGGCAAAAAGTGAAATAGCAGGGTAAAAGGATATTGATAGGTCAGCAGGATTAAAGTGTATTAGATGAAAGAGTATCAGGTGAAAGGTTAAAGTAAAACAGAGCATCCAGCGTGAAAGCCAAACAACCTAGCACAATAAAGGGCTAAATATCAAAGTCTACAACGAACAAAACCAAAATAGAAGGGACAACATGAAACAGTTCAATAGTTGTCTCTATCTTCTTGCAAGAAGATATTTCTTTTCTCTTAGATTAGTTCTGAATACAGTTTGAGATATTTTGTAACTCCTTTTGTATAAATACTTCAAAATTCGAAATATTAAGGTGGATTATTTTACATTTGTAGAATTATTTTGATCTTGAACGTAAGGGTGATTGTACCATTTTCAGGTCAACAGACTGGAGCAAGTAATAAAATCATTTCGTTATAGGATTCATGAGATGAGCCATTTGCAGTGAAGTATTTTCTTTGTGTGATTTTGTTACCTTTCTTATGTGTTTTCATAATCTTAAATGTGTTCTAAATTCTAAATGAATTAATTGGAAATATCACTCAGAATTTGTTTAAGTACACTTTGTTTTGCACAATTAGTCATTTACATGTTTTCCTCTGATATCTGGATTTGAGAACCCTTAATTGCTCTCCCATCACGGTTGACCTCTTTCATTCTTTCCAAAATCCAGCCTAGGGAACCCTTAATTGCTCCCTAGATTTGATTTGAAGCCATTCATCATTTATCCTTTGAGATCTACAGTAACTTATCTATCTTGCCTTGTAGACACTGTTTTTAGAGTTGAATCCAATCTTGTTTGTGAGACATCCAACTCCATAGCCCAATGGTAGAAGCCAAACCTCTGCTCATCTAAGTAAAGTGATCCACCGCCAAATTTTCAAAACAAAACCCATGTGCAAGCAGTAACTGGCCTAAAATCATCTTAACTAAAACAAAGTTAAACTATAAAGAAAACTATAATGGAAACTATAACTTCACTGGACATATGGATACTTTTGGAGATAATTATTACAATTAGTTTAACACCTCCGCCGACCCTGCTGCCTATACCGACGTTGCTCGGCAACTTTTGTCTGATTTGTCATCGAAGATTACATCTGGATCTGCAACGAATCGGTATGCCTCCGGATCAATCGTAGACTCCGGGCAGTTTCACACGATCTATGGTATGGCCCAGTGCTGGGGAGACATATCCCTTGCCGACTGCAAGACATGTCTCTCAACAAAAATTGATCAATTGTTCAAATATAATACTGGAAGAATTGGAGCTAGGGGTTTGGCTAGAAGTTGCATTATTCAATATGATGCAAATATTTTCTTTAATCCTTCGCCTTCACCATCACCACAAATCAATGTTCCGCCTGCATCACCACCAGAAAAGTCTTCAAATAAAATACCCATAATTTTTGGAGTTATTGGCGGCTTTCTTCTGCTATTAATCATTTTCCTCTTTGGAATTCGAAAAAAATTCAAATATGCCTTATTTGGAAGTCGCCATGGAGGTATTTCAGAGATTCGTTTTTCTATTATTATCAGCTTTCCTACAAATAGAGTTCATTGAATTAAATCATCACGTTTTTGTTATTTTTTGGATATAGCAGTAAAGTTTCATTTTTGTAGGATACTATGAGGGCCAGGACGACTCAGGAACCAGAGAAAATCAGCAACAGGCCAGCGAGGGGCTTGTCCTAGCAAGGATTCCCAGCCTATCCAACAGTGACCATAGCTGTACCTTCCACTCTGGAAGCATCATTAGCTCCCACTAGTCCAATGACCACTGCATTGCTAACATCAACTTCGACTACATCAACAACAACAACCTCCACAAGTGAAGAACTGAACAGGTTGGTCAAAGCAATGGAAGAAATGTCCATTCATACCAATCAGATTGAAAAAATTGAAAGAGAAAGTCAACAACCTTGAGATAGATTGCAAACTTGCCCAGATCATGCATAAAGAAGAACAAAAAAAGGCTGCAAGGATGAATGAGAGGATAAAGAGCCTAGAAAAATAACTAACCTTGATTGAACCAATAGGAAAAGCTAAAGAGAAATTGTGGGTCATTATCATTGACTCTGTCAATGATATTGGGCCATATATCCAGGTCATTTTTTAGCAGATTGATCTGATTAAGCAGACAACATAAGCCATTGAAAGGGTCAAAACAGAAGTTGGAGATACACCAGAGGAAGCAACAAGAATCATCCACTTCCTTAACTCCAAGAATAAATAAGAACTGCAAGAGCTTGAGATACCTGATAGGACAAGCACCATTTTAGAAGTCAGAAAAGTTTTCACCAAGAGGAATTTGATGTTAAATTTAGAAGATAAGTGTCGGAACATGCAGCTAGTCGTTGACAGGTTCATGGCTACGTTTGAGCTGTTGAAGGAAAAGGGATTATCTAATCCATTAGTTATAAATGACAAATTAATGGCACATGAAGATTACAACAAGAAGATCAGGGAAGTGGCCAAAGAACAGGTGATCACTTCATCTATAAAGGGCATGCCAATAGGCAAAGTCTTGTACCAAACTTTTGAAAACTTGTTTTACCTCTAGCATGAGGTAAAACACTTGTTTATTAATAAGCCCACTTTTGCCAAATACACAGAGGCAGATGAGATATACATAAAAATGATCAATATCCAATTACCAGATGAAGAAAGATGGGAAAAACTCAATGATTTACTGTCGTAAAAGGACAATGAATTATAAATCTCTGGCAAAAAGTGAAATAGCAAGGTAAAAGGATATTGATAGGTCAGCACGATTAAAGTGTATTAGATGAAAGAGTATCAGGTGAAAGGTTAAAGTAAAACAGACCATCCAGCGTGAAAGCCAAACAACCTAGCACAATAAAGAGCTAAATATCAAAGTCTACAACGAACAAAACCAAAATAGAAGGGACAACATGAAACAGTTCCAAACAACCTAGCACAATAAAGGGCTAAATATCAAAGTCTACAACGAACAAAACCAAAATAGAAGGGACAACATGAAACAGTTCAATAGTTGTCTCTATCTTCTTGCAAGAAGATATTTCTTTTTTCTTAGACTAGTTCTGAATACAGTTTGAGATATTTTGTAACTCCTTTTGTATAAATACTTCAAAATTCGAAGTGTTAAGGTGGATTATTTTACATTTGTAGAATTATTTTGATCTTGAACCTAAGGGTGATTGTACCATTTTCAGGTCAACGGACTGGAGCAAGTAATAAAATCATTTCGCTATAGGATTCATGAGATGAGTCATTTGCAGTGAAGTATTTTCTTTGTGTGATTTTGTTACCTTTCTTATGTGTTTTCATAATCTTAAATGTGTTCTAAATTCTAAATGAATTAATTGGAAATATCACTCAGAATTTGTTTAAGTACACTTTGTTTTGCACAATTAGTTATTTACATGTTTTCCTCTGATATCGGGATTTGAGAACCCTTAATTGCTCTCCCATCATGGTTGACTTCTTCCATTCTTTCCAGAATCTAGCCTAGGGAACCCTTAATTGCTCCCTAGATTTGATTTGAAGCCATTCATCATTTAGCCTTTGAGATCTACAGTAACTTATCTATCTTGCCTTATAGACACTGTTTTTAGAGTTGAATCCAATCTTGTTTGTGAGACATCCGACTCCATAGCCCAATGGTAGAAGCCAAACCTCTGCTCATCTAAGTAAAGTGATCCACCGCCAAATTTTCAAAACAAAACCCATGTGCAAGCAATAAGTGGCCTAAAATCATCTTAACTAAAACAAAGTTAAATTATAAAGAGAGAGCCCTCTCTGAGTATCAGGAAGGCTAGGTCCTGATCTCCAAAAGTGGTTTGTGGTTCTAGGTCGTGATCTCCAAAAGTGGTTTGTGGTTACCTTTGGTTTTTCTTTCTTCATACTTCAAAAGAAATATCAGAGTGATAACAGAGATATTTAATCAAATTAATTGGGTGTAATGACAAACTCTCCACAATCTAGCTGTTTCAAATTTTTTTAGAGTATAAGTTAAAAAATGTTCTAAATAACAAAAGATAAACATTTAATCAAACAAAGTTTGATCAATTTTTTATCCAAAAAATCCAGAATACATAATATTAAGTTAATATAAATTTTTTTTTTAATTAATATATATATTAAACTAATAATTTATATAAATTTAATATCTTATATTAAAAATAAATATATATATAATTATATATATATATATAGGAACCATTATAAATGTATCCTTATTCAATTTTTATTACCCCTACCAAAAGATACACATCTATCCAGGGATCAAAATTGAACACGTGAGAGCCCTTCAAAGGGTCTCTGGCACGCCAGAGAAGTAGTGAGAAAATTTTACCAGTCAAAAAAAATTTAAAAATTGATTTTTGTCATTTAAAAAAAAAATTGGAATAATATCTTAAAATTTTTTAAGAAGGGTTGTCAAATTGTCAACCTTTTTTTTAAATTTCATTTTTCTCAAATTAGAATGTTGAATTTGTAAATTTCTTTTCATGTTAAAACTTAAATCCCATTTCGAAAACACCAGTTTCCTTTTGAGTTGTTTTTTCTCATTTCAGAAACTCCCATTTCAAAAACAACAGTTTCCTTTTGAGTTGTTTTTTCTAATTGTGCATATGATGCAAGTTCTTATTAATTATTATGTCACAATTACCTTTTTGATACCATTTACATTTGGCAGTGTCTGAGTTGCTCCCATTTTCAAAAACAATAGTTTCTTTTTGAGTTGTTTTTTCTAATTGTGCATATGATGGAAGTTCTTATTAATTGTTATGTCACAATTACTCTTTGATACCATTACATTTGGTAGTTTCAATTGAGAGTGACTAGATGTCAATATGGGCCATGTATTAGGTCTGTAATTTCATTGGGTTGTGCCTGAAGGTTGCCCAAAGCAAGGTTTGACGACGCTTTAAGCTGGAGATGAACATAGATTCATCATTCAGCGAACACCTGTCAAGCAAAGTTTAAGCACGATTTATGCTTGGAGAGGAGGGCATTCAACAGGCTTCCTAATATACTGAACTTGATTTGTTTGAGGATTCCCAATTCCTAGTATGTTTTCATATTAAAAAAGGAGATACCAAAAACATATACACCTTTGTACACACTTTCTTTGAATCCTAAACCTGTTTAGTATTTTACTGAATTTTTTCATTCATGCAATAAACTTAAATTTGATTGAGCTACTTGTATATGGGCTTGAACTGAATTTTTTCATTCATGCAATAAACTTAAATTTGATTGAGCTACTTGTATATTGGCTTGAACGTTCTGGTCACAAAAATTTCCTACAAAATTAATCCTTATCTGAATTGGAGTAGGGATATAGGTCTCTAGGAGACCATCATTAATCTTATGTGGTTAGATTTCTCAATCACCATGTGTAAGAGTAATGCATTTATTAATGCAGCCTTTGACATAGAAGTATATTTTTATTTGTGAAAAAATAAAAAGAAATTTGAAAATAATTTACTATTGTCAATTGAATTGCTCTTTTCTTTATGCTTTTCATAATGCAAGTGGTACATGAATGTGTGCCCTTCTAAATGAAATTAAAACTTGCACTTCAAATTTGATCACTTCATCTATCCATTGTAATTAAAATAGCAAGATATACAAATATCACATATTTTATTCAAACCACCGAAATCTTTGTCACCGTACCCGAATCCCTCCATTTTTGTCGCGGTGTGAACTTATGGATTATGGCCAGAGGGTTCTCCGATTCCGTGCATTGTGGGGCATAAAAACCGAAAAAAGGAAGTTAGAACCACGTGTTTGGCACGTCTTTGTATCGGAGGGTTTTACCTAAATTGCTCGATAAATCACAGTAAATTTGGCGTTGATCAAGAAATTTGGGAGCATTTGATTTATATTTTAGATTGGAAATGGTTTCAGTGTGATTAAAAATATTTAGGGCATTCGAAATTTTTAATAAAAAATATTTAAAGCACTAAACTTATAATTAGATTTTCCAAAACCTTCCTCAAATTTTTATCAAAATTTTGTTAAAATTTTCATTCTTATGTGACTGGCTTCACAATAAAATTGGGTATACATTTAACTCAACTTATAATTTGGCATATTAAATTGATATTTACATGTTGAAAATTATGCAAGTTGTCCACGGTGTCTTGACCCCTGAAATTTGATAGATTTAAATTCATAGCTGCGTATTCAGTACGCTTTAATCTCGTTCAACCACGTTGCAGGCATTGTGAAGTTTCGTAGAATAGAATGCATAGAGCAATACGAGTGCTAATATGGAAGTAATGGAAGCCCCCTGTAGAACGTCGAGGAATAGAATTTTCTCAGCCGTTTTAAAGTCGCGCTGAATACTTCAAAGTCTCCGGTCTTGTCATTTAGTAATGGAAGCCGCCCTATTGAATGTCCAGGGATATAATTTTCCCCACACTTTTAACTTTAGTCGTGCTGAATACTTCAAAGTCTCCGGTCCGGTCATGTGATTTACTAATGGAAGCCGGCCTGTAGATTCATTCTAGATGGGGGATGATAGATTTAGGTGCCCACTATACATAATCCTCTCCAAGTACATGACAAGTCCCCTCCTCTGCTCACCCAACAAAAAGATGATCAACTTTAATGGAAAGCATTCCTGGTCTGATTTACTAATGGAAGCCGGCCTGTAGATTCATTCTAGATGGGGGATGATAGATTTAGGTGCCCACTATACATAATCCTCTCCAAGTACATGACAAGTCCCCTCCTCTGCTCACCCAACAAAAAGATGATCAACTTTAATGGAAAGCATTCCTGGTCTTTCATGCTTATATGTCTTGTTATCTTTTCCGTTAATACACGCAGATGCAGCAGCTTACAAGATGAGTGGTGGCCTACTCCTTACTGCAACTTGACCACCAAATATACAAACGACAGCACGTTTGTGAGCAACGTCAATACAACCTTGAACTATCTGCATGTCGACGTTAACAAGACATCCCAAGGCAGGTTTAACACCTCTGTTTATGGCCAAACTCCTAACAAAATATATGCCCTCCTCCAATGCAGGGGAGACGCAACAGTGGAAGAATGCTACAATTGTTCGCGTCAAGCAAAGATCGATGTTCTGCATTATTGTGGGAATTACGTTGGTTGTAATGTTTGGTCCAAGTTCTGTTTCTTACGTTATAATGGAAACTATAACTTCACTGGACATATGGATACTTTTGGAGATAATTATTTCAATGACTATAACGCCTCCGCCGACCCTGCTGCCTATGCCGAGGTCGCTCGGCAGCTTTTGTCTGATTTGTCGTCCGAGATTACATCTGGATCTGCAACGAATCGGTATGCCTCCGGATCAATTGTAGACTCCGGGCAGTTTCACACGATCTATGGTATGGCCCAGTGCTGGGGAGATATATCCCTTGCCGACTGCAAGACATGTCTCTCAACAAAAATTGATCAATTGTTCAAATATAATACTGGAAGACTTGGAGCTAGGGGTTTGGCTAGAAGTTGCATTATTCAATATGATGCAAATATTTTCTTTAATCCTTCGCCTTCACCATCACCACAAATCAATGTTCCGCCTGCATCACCACCAGAAAAGTCTTCAAACAAAATACCCATAATTTTTGGAGTTATTGGCGGCTTTCTTCTGCTATTAATCATTTTCCTCTTTGGAATTCGAAAAAAATTCAAATATGCCTTATTTGGAAGTCGCCATGGAGGTATTTCAGAGATTCGTTTTTCTATTATTATCAGCTTTCCTACAAATAGAGTTCATTGAATTAAATCATCACGTTTTTGTTATTTTTTGGATATAGCAGTAAAGTTTCATTTTTGTAGGATACTATGAGGGCCAGGACGACTCAGGAACCAGAGAAAATCAGCAACAGGCCAGCGAGGGGCTTGTCCTAGCAAGGATTCCCAGCCTATCCATAGGTTTCACAGTGTTTGAAATGGAAACATTGATAGCTGCAACAGAAAATTTTCATGATAATAACAAGCTTGGGGAGGGAGGATTTGGTGCTGTATACAAGGTGACATACTTTACGAAAACGTCGTCCATTCTGTTTTGGAGGGTTTTAAAATGTCTTACAATATGGTAGCCGGCATCTGTGTAAGTGTAGATGGATAATTCACAAAATCTTCATAACCGTTTTCTTTCAATTTCTCAGGGAACTACTCCAGAGGGTAAAGAGATAGCGGTGAAGAAGCTTTCCTTAGAGTCTAGGCAAGGCAAGAAGGAATTTTTGAATGAAGTTAAGCTGGTAGCAAAAGTTCAACATCGAAATCTGGTGAAATTACTTGGCTGTTGCGAAGCGGGATCAGAAAGGTTGTTGGTTTATGAGTACTTGCCCAATAACAGCCTTGATAAAATTCTGTTCAGTAAGTATGGTTTATTTTATTGTAGACAAAATGGAACATTTGTGTAGGTAATGGAAATCATTCCCGGAAATGTTTATACATACTTTAAGTCCGTTATGATAATTTATTTTCCTGCATGGTCGATACAGTTCCAGATAGACGCAGGCAACTGGATTGGCAGAAGCGTTGCAACATCATACTTGGTATAACTCGAGGGCTTCTCTACTTGCACGAGGATTCTCATCTCCGGATTATCCATCGGGATATTAAAGCCAGCAACATTTTGTTGGACAAAAACTTGAATCCCAAGATAGCAGATTTCGGATTGGCAAGACTCTTTGAGGAAGATGAAACTTCTGTGGGCACAGGAATTGCTGGAACTCGGTGAAACTTCTAACCATGCATCACTCGGTTACATTAACTACATTTTAGTATTATACTGTTTTTGTTTCAGAAACGCTGTCTAGCCATTTTATGTTTTAGTATTTTAGGATTATAATTTTGATTTCAGAAAGGCTGTTTAACTACTTTAATTTGTAGTTGGAGTTTGGTGATCTTCCTGATATTTTATTTATTAATCACTTTTTTTGGTTATTTTTTTTTAAAAGAAACTTGAAAATGTCATAAATTGTTTCATTTAAGCAAAATTTGTCAAAAATATACCTTGAAAAGGTTTGTAAGTAATACTAAAACAACACCTTAAATAACTTTTAAAACACTCAAATTACGCAGATATATTTCCACAAATTCTTGTTAAATTTTGAACAAAACTACCTAAAATAAGATATGTTCAACCAAGACAAAAAAACGTAGTGGAATTAAAATACAGGCATACTTACTAAACGATTGGTATTAATGGCATTGCACTACTCATCTTTCCTATGATTTTGTACACTTTTTTTTTAACGATTGGCAGAGGTATTTATAAAGTGAAATTGTTATTTGCAGAGGGTATATGGCACCAGAGTATGTCATGCATGGGCAACTGTCTGCTAAAGCTGATGTATATAGTTTTGGGATTCTTCTTCTGGAACTTATCAGTGGAAAAAGGAACATGGATTTGCATTTACCACCTGAAATGCAGATCCTTTTACAATGGGTAAGATAACGTTTCCATTATATTTCCAATTGGCAGTATTCACGTTATCCAGAGATCATTTGGCCAGTCATATGAGATTTAAGATTATTGATCCGATTCTGATCTCTTTTGGCATGACTATACTCATGGCATATGGATAATCCGCAGCTATTACTTAGTGCAATTCATCATAAACTAGTGATCGATCTTAGTGACCATACATATATTTTCTGAATTGCACTATATATTTTGATCATGCAGACATGGGGATTATATACACGAGGAAATATTGAGGCCATTGTTGATCCAGTAATAAATGAAACCTGTGGCGATCAGACAGAAGTCTTGAGATGCGTCCATGTTGCACTGCTGTGTACACAAGGCAGCCCATTACTCCGTCCATCAATGTCTACAGTGAACTTGATGCTTTCAACGGGGACAATGCTGTTACCAGATCCCACGAAACCTGCTTTTGTGAGTTCTGTAGCTGCCTCCAATAATCCCGGCTCTTCACAGCATGGATCGTCACATACATCTGCAGCTACTGCATCATCTTCATCGCACACTCCTCTAGCATCCAATTCCAACGCCAACGTTTCAATTTCTGAGTTGGAACCCAGATAAAGATTGATTTGTGAACCGGATTTATTCATGGTTCTCTTGGATACAAGTTGAATGGGTGATTATAAGGAACTAGTTTCCATTTAGTAACCTGATATTGAAACAAGTGTAGTAAGCAGATATTGATATTGATATTTTGTCAGTGTAAAAATATTTTATTCATAATACTTAATAATATGATTTTATATGAGATATGTTTAGACAATTTTGTTTTACTTTTTATCTGAATTAATAGAATTTCAAAATATTAATCTGTATTTATCTTTAAATTCATATTACCATTTCACTATTAAAAAATAACATTAACATCATTTTTTATATTAACCATTTCATTATTGTCTAATATAATTATAAAATTACCATAAAAATAAAAATAACAAAATAACATTAATATAATATATATATATATATATAATATTTATTTTTATAAATCTTATATCTTATTACCAAAATAATGATAGGTTTTCTTTGATATCTACATGTTTATATATCTCACATATTATATATATATATATTTCATCTATTGTAATAAAGTTTATTATTCTATTTGCAAGAGTTGAATGTGGGTAGGAGAATCTTTCAACCACCCAAAATAATCCCACTTGAGAATCTTTCATTACATTGCTATCTTATTTTTTATGGGGCATCTTGATAACATTGGCATAACTTCATGGAGTGGAAACACTTCTAATCTTTTTATAACTTTCACTATGATTTAGCTTTTGAAGAATGGAAACTTTGTCTTCGAATTTTCCAAATTTAACCTTGGAGACTTGGAGCTTTAGTCATCATTGTATGGAGACTTACCTATATAACCTACCTATTTTTTGCATGGCGATCTTTTATAGCTAAGAATTTCATCCAATACATGCGAGCTCTTCAATTTCTAATCTTTTTATAACTTTCACTATGATTTAGCTTTTGAAGAATGGAAACTTTGTCTTCGAATTTTCCAAATTTAACCTTGGAGACTTGGATCTTTAGTCATCATTGTATGGAGACTTACCTATATAACCTACCTATTTTTTGCATGGCGATCTTTTATAGCTAAGAATTTCATCCAATACATGCGAGCTCTTCAATTTCTTGTTGAGCTTGTCAACTTCAACCCTCAATGAAAAAAAATCTTCAAAAATCTTCAAGCTCCTCACATTCTTCTTCTTTCTTAGCCATCCAGATATTTATTACTTATTCCATTCCTTTTCCTTATTCAAGCTATATTTCATGGAGATGATTTATTCCTCAAATTTTCTTTCTTGTTGACTGAATTTTTTTTTCAAGTTTGTTCAGTCCTCACACATTTCCTTAAGATGACTTGTCAAAATCCCTTCTCTCTTTCCTACTTCTTTCACCTCAAGCTTTAATGTCCAACTTATTCTTTTTTTAGAGTCTTTCATCTTTTCTTTTAAGAAATTCACCAAAGTGTCCTCATTCCTTTTAGAGTCTTCCAATTGTGCATTTCATTTAGAGAAGCAACATCATAGTCCCTAATTTCCAAGAATTCTCGTTGCCCTTTTCTTTCATTCATCATTTGATTGTTTCTCAAGAAGATATTCTCAACTTATATAGTTTTACATTGGTCTTCTTTTTCTTTTAGCTTGCTTCTTCTATCCAACTTATATAGTTTTACATTGGTCTTCTTTTTCTTTTAGCTTGCTTCTTCTATCCTTGTTGCTTCTTCTAGAAGGCCCTCCGCAATTGCGTTTTCTTAATTGTGGTTTTCATACTTCTTCATTAACTACTTCTAATTTTTATTTAGAATTATGAGACTTCTTATTTATTCTAGAGCGAAAGAGAAAATATTTTGAATAGATTTTTGTAACATTACCTTTATCAACACCATAAGCTCTTGTTCATGATTTTCTAACTGATACATAAAAGAAACTTCTTCTTTTCTTTCATTTTCTAATTGAAGCTTCAAACTAGTGATTGATTTTCTTTCTAACTTTTCTTCTTCAAATTTTCTTTCATCTTCTTCCTTTGGAAGGTTATCCTCAACTAGATGAGGAACAACATCTTCATTATTTGTAACATGACATGGAAAAATAGAAGTATAATAACCTTGATTTCAACAATTGAAACAATATGCAATACCCGATTCCTCTTTCTAACTATTTTCAACATCGATGATCATGAAGAAGATGTCTTCTTTGGGATATGATGTATTTATCACATAATTTCAGTCCTTCCTCTTTTGAGACTTCTTCTTTTCACTCTTACCTTTATTGGCCATGATCTAACTTCCAATAGTTAAGTTCTCCTAAAGGAACCTTGCTCTAGGTTTGGTCTTCATTAACGTACTTGAGTCATCATAAAATGTACTTGTCAAAAGAATAAAGAAAATATTTTTTTATTATTGTATCAATGACTTATTAAAGCATGGGTTTCATGCTTGGGTCATCATTATATTAGTCAAAGTCTCCATTGTGGACTCCTAGGATTAATATTGAGTCAATAGAGTCATTGTACATTTAAAGAGACCATTCTTGGGCTTTTCGATCATGTAAAAAAGGTTTATTATTGAGTCAAATGTAATTTATGTAACCCCCACACCAAGTCGACCTAAGGGCACCAGTTAGACCTCACATAGAGGCTATAAAAACAAGGAGATAGGAGATCGAATTCATTTGGAGCATCTCATCTCAGGCAAGTTCAATATCTCTAAAGAAGATGGAGAAGTGCGAAGTGGGTCAAAGAAGTCTAAAGGAAGTGTGAGTTGGGTCAAGTCTAAGGATAATGAAGAAATCTAAGTTTTGGAGCTACTCTCTCTCTATTTTGTGCCCTAGTTTGGGAGATCAAAGTCTTCCAAGTGTTGCTGCTGTCGATTGTTGCCTGATGTCATAAGTTGTTGCATAGTCAAAGTTGATAGGTTAGAAGTGTTGTTGCAAAGGGATCGAAGATCTGGAAGGTTGACTTGGTGTGGAGGGAAGTTTTGGTCTTTGTCTAGGTTGAAGAGTCTCAAGGAATACTATTGAAAGAAAATAAATTTTGACTGGCTTTTCCCCTTAAGGGGGGTTTTTCGTCGGCATAGTGCCTACGTCTTGTGCCTTGTGTTTTTTTGTGATCTTCATACACACATAATATGGTAATTGATTGATGAAATATAAGATAAAAAGTAAAAGAAGCCAACATAACTCACAAGTAATTATCAAGAAAGAGGAATCAAATCCTAATCTACTTGCATTGATTTCTCAACATGGTTTCAAAGCTAGGGTCAGGAAAGGTTGAAGATCACTTTGTTGGATCAACAGGAATGAACACGGATTCTCCCTCTTTGATGAACTACATAATAATGGGTATCAATATTTCTAGAAGTTGGATCAAGAAGGTCATCTACCACTTATTCAACAAGGTCAAAAGTCAAGG
>APFE030492187.1:55606-79737 GCA_000404065.3 Pinus taeda | reverse complement strand
CACTTGGAGTGAACAATCCACGTAACAAATGCTTCTAGAAAACTCTAGAATTAACCCAAGATGAGTTTTTAAGATAAAGATTGCGCCTTTTGACTTTTCCAGGGGTACGCACCCTCCCCTTTACATACAGAGCGTATAAGTACGCAGATAACTTGAACAAAAGGTGCGGGCCCGTAGGAAAAAGTAAGAGAAAGTGTGGAACCAGAGTTACATTGCTTTTTTGATGTCTTTCTCTCATTTCTCAAGCTTGTTTTGAAGAGCTGAGGTTTAAGACTTTCTTAGGAAGCTGGTATAGGTAATGATAGGCCTACACCGACTGCAAATAATCAAGGTGACAATATTTTTGTGTAACATATAGGATGATCAATTTCTCCTACACCAGATTGTGCCAATACTACTCCCAAAACTATACAAGAGGCATCCACCTGGACATATAATTCCTTATTCCAATCAGGGAACACTAATATAGGTGCAACTACCATAACTTCTTTTAATATGTCGAAGCTCTTATGACATTCTTCATTCCACGGAAAAGTTACATCCTTCTTTAACAATTTCTCCATAAGCGCAGTGATCTGTGCATACCCCTTCATGAATTTCCTGTAATAACCTGTATGTCCCAATGTAGTGCAAACCTGTCTTACTGTCTTAGGTGGAGGAAAATTCACAATGATAGAAATCTTAGCAAGGTCCACCATTAGTCCTTTCTTACAAACAATGTGTCCCAACGATATGCCAAAAGGTACACAAAATATGCACTTTTTAGGTTCAAAGAGATTTTTTTGCTCTACATGTGTCAAGCATAGGTCTTAAACTTCCAATATGTTTGCTTAGCAACCCAAATACTGTCCAATCATAAAAATATGCCTCTAAAAATTTGTCGATATATTCCTTAAAAGTTGCAACCACCAGTCTAGAAAATATAGCAGGGGCATTCTTTAATCCAAAAGGCATTATTGTGTATTGATATGAGCCCGATTCTATAGAAAATGTGGTCTTGTGCCGATCTTTAGGTGTATTCCTAATTTGATTATAACCTGAAAATCCATTTGTAAATGATTAAGCTTCCTAACCTCCTACATTTTCTAGCACTTCATTTGTGAAAGGGGTAGGGAAGGGATCATGTAAACATGCATCATTCAACTTCCTCGGATCAACACACATCCTAATTTCTCCTTGAGTCTTCTTTTCTTGCACCACCATAGGACTCACCCATTCTGATTCTTCTACTGGTTCGATGATTCCTGCTACTATCATCTTATCGAGCTCTATATTTACTTTCTCCTTATACTTTGGGTTTAGCCTATAAGGTCTTTGTTTGACTGGCTTTGCATTAGGATTAAGGGGAATCTTCATGACTCCTAGATCTCCTATTATACCCTTCATCTCTGAAAACTTGGTAGGAAACAGTTCTTGGTATTCATGAAATAACTTTGTAACTTTACTAACTGTCTCTTCCTCCCAGTAGTCTCCTATTGTTGCAACATAGGTTCCTTCTCTAATCATATGTTCACCTTCTTGGTTTTCAATGGCTTTGTTATATCTAGTATTTCCGGCTCGGGTCCAGCTACTTCATAGTATCCTTCTAATTATGCTATGTCGATGTTGTGAGGATCTTCTTCTTCTTTTGTAGTAAGGTTATAGCATTCTAGTGCATTTTCTATTTGTGCATCCCAATTAGGTTGTTGCCATGTCAATGGGGTTTCATTCTCAAAGATCCTCTTCTTAACTGTCTGAAGAGCCAAATCTATGTATGGGAAATAATCCTCAAAACTGAATGTTAATGTGAATCCATCAACCATGTCTTCCCATTTTACCGTACCATGTCGAAGCTCTGTTTCTAAGTACCATTTCTTATGGACTATCTTTAATGTATGAATGAATCCATGTACCCATTCTTGTTGAGGAATCTCCTTCCATGTTGTAGTGCATAGCTAGATATGCTTCCTAGGATTAGTTTCACCATCATATTTTATCTCCATTTTTGTATCTATATGTCCAAACCTTGTCCACATAAGTCTTCGACATTCCTACCATCCTTCTATATTCTTCTTTTGTTGACCCCACCATCTAGCAGGGGTAGCTTTCAGGGCTATATCCAAGGCTAACAATCTTTGATTCTCTGGAAAATGTTCTTCATAATCATCAAGAAATGTATTTACATCACCCAAGCCATCATAAGAAGGTGGATTACATACCTCAGATATCATACAATGAACTGATTTGATGATTCTTACGCAACGCCTTGTGGATACTTCATGCATTCTATTCTGCCAGTTTTCCAACTCTTCTTCTGAGTTTGAGGTACAAGAACTATCATGCTCCCAAGTCAACTGACCTTCTACAGTAGGGTTAAACCAATCTTGTTCCTTTGTTTTCATTTGATAGATATTATCTATATCAGCTAGGCAGTATTCTTCTCTAACTAGTTTTGTATATCTTATCCCTTCTGATGGATCCAAGGGAACAATTACTCTCGTGTTATTCCATTCAAATATCATTTTTCTCTTCTTCAAATTAATTATAGCCATATTTTCAAATGCTCAATCAATGCCAAGAAATGCAGGATAGGGATTATTGTCATCAATGATCTCTGTTACTTCAAAATAAGCAGTAGTGCGAACTCCTTCAATGTCCACTGTTACACCTAGTAGTCTTCCTAAGGGAAAGCATCTTTTTCTGATTTTCCATCCTTAACTGAAAATGTGACCGTTGTAGCTTCGGCTTACCCATTAACTCCCATTTTTTCTTCATTAAGACATTAGCATCAGATCCCAGTTCCAAGATAACTTGATCTATCTCATATACTCATATTTATGCGCTAAGCCTCATCTCTCTTCTGGTTCACTTTTTTAATGCAAATTATTGACTGCGCACATCTCACTTCCCAGCGCTTCTCTGGATGCATAGGAATCTATCAACTCTTGAAGCCCTTCTACACCCTTTTGATCTCTTAATAATTTTATACAAGTCTATAGAAAATAATTTTAAATACCTTCTTGATTTGTTGAATCTTGGTCTTGTGTTGGAGCTTGATCCTATGTCAAAGCTCAGTTCCGTGTTGAAGCTTGATTCTGTGTCAAAGCTGATGACACATTGTAGCTAGTTTTCTGCTTTGGCTAGGAAATGGAGGTCGAATCTCTAGCATCCATAAAGCTTCACTTTACTTCCATAAATACTTATTTTTCCTTCTGAATATCAAAAAAAAGAAATTTATCAACAATTTTTCTAACCCATGTACTTTTAAATTATTTCTTATCATTTTCTTTATCACTTCCAATCGTAACTCCACTTCTAGTGATGATACTAATTTGAGGTTTGTCGGTCCTCCTTTCAGCAGTCATCATTTGATATTCTATGTCAGCTGTTGATTCATTTTTTCTTACATATTTTCCATAAGTACGGGGAATTATTCAGTTACATGGTCAAATGATTTAGATTACTTACATGTCGTTGTAGGGTACTGACAATCTCTCGCAAAATGACCTACATGGCCACAGTTATAGAAAATGATCCATCCACATCCTCGACCAGCTCCAGCACCTCGACCTCTTCCTTGGTATTCTGATCAACCACCACACTATCCAATACCTTCATGTCCATGTTCTTTTTCTTGCATTCTATAAGTGTCAGCATCGCGCTCCATCATCGGTTCATAAGCTCAATAATTATTCTCATCATGTCCCACTGATTTACAGAATTTGCAATATAGGTTCCTTGGAGTTTGCACATATTTCTCTAACAGGTAATAGCCTTTTCATTGATGTTAGCTTATGGTCTTACATATCTTGCACCATAGGTTTGATCCTGCATTTAAAGGATTTGGTGCCCCACTAGCCATGTAATCCCTGAAGATAGGACATTGTTCTTTAGAATGACCCTTTGATATGCACTTCATACACCATACTTTTTCTCTGACTTCTTTGCTTTTCTTGATATCTTTTATCTGTAGGGTTAGGTGCCCCAGCTGACTTTGAATATGTTGCATACCTGCATTAGTATCTCTTATAGGTGAAGCTTCCTACTTCATCACAATTTGACAACTTCAGCTTGACTTGTTATCTTTTATTGCAATAATGGTAATCTAATATATGGTAACAATGTAGCTATAAACCATTCTTGATGTTGTTGCAGAGCTATGTCGAAGCTCACTTGATACAACAATTCCTTAAATCTCTGATCAAATTCTCAAACAGACTCAGTAGGTTTCTGTTTAATTTCTTTTAACTAAGTGTTGCATTGCAACTCAAACTTTGGTTTCTTAAATTCTCTTATCATCGCTACTTTAATATTTGCAAATGTTCTAATCTTATTATTTGAATACTTCATATATCATGTCAATTCTTTATCTCATAGTGTCGTAATGAGTTTCACTTTCTTTATATATTCATCGTTGATTTGCTTCGCAATCCATACAACTTCACATAAAAACCAAAACTGTTATGGATCCTCTGATCCAATTCCTTTGAAAACAGACATTTTAATATCATCATCCATATTTCTTCTTGGAGGGTGAGGGGATGGAATAAGGAGGGGGATCAGGGGTAGGGGGAGTGGGGGGAGAAGGGGAGGGGAGGGGGAGAGTCAAAAACACCCTGGCTATTACTAGATTTTGGATTCTATGAACTCTCAGGTTGGGAAGGTGAATACTGTGAAATTATCTGGGGTTTATTAGGGTGGCTATCTTCTCTTTCACTTTTAGATTCACCCAAAAGAGAACTATACTCAGTCTCTACAAAGGTCTTCAAGTCTTTTCCATGAGCTCTCTTTCTAGTATCTACTCTATATCTCTTTCCACTTTGCATTAATGAGATCTCTGGCTCAGATTTATTCTCTCTTCTTCCAAACATAAGTAAACTAACAATCTGATTTCATCCGTAAAACTCCCTTTTCACACAGAAGCATATCAATCAAAATTTTTTAAGACTTCAAATACTTACCTCGCGGTCCTTTGAAGGATCGAGGTTCTGCTTTGCTTTAGGACACAATCGAGTCTACTGTGAACTCAGTAATAAATCCTCCCAAGCTGTTATCAACCCAAAAATCGAAAACCCTTGAAATCCTATTGTCAGTGCTCTTGACTCGCTGTATTAGTTTAGGAGTCCACACTGTAGGTTCTTCGCCTTTAAAACATGTATTTATTTTAGTTAACCTTGATATCCACTTATATAGTTTGACAAGAACCATTTGTTGGTTTCATTTGGACTAACCCAGGTTTGATCTATACTACGCACCAACAAAACCCTCAATCACTAGCCCTTTCGACAATGACCTGCAAGCAGATCGCAGTCTCACCTAAAGTGACTATGGGAGGATGCAGATTCAGGTTTCTGTAGCCTTGAAGAATGATGCAAAGAAAAATTTGTATTGACCTATGAAAATATACTTCTGTAACCAATATTTAGATGCCATATGATGTTTTGTGTTCTCTTGATCTGCAAATTCTTGCTCTCTCAATTCTAGTCAATCTTGAATTTCCTTCTTCAACAGATGCCACTTCCACATATCCCTCAAATAGATCTTTGTCCCAGCAATGGAACTCTGTTGGTTATGATTTTGGCTGACCTATGTTAGATCTATACCGCGTACCAGCAAAACCCTCAATCACTGGCCCTTTCGGCAATGACCTACAAGCATATCGCAGTCTCACTTGAAGTGACTATGGGAGGATACAGAAATAGGTTTCTACAGCCTTAAAAATGATGTGATGTGGTGTTTTATATTCATAAATCACTTCACCACATTCATTTAATCACTTCAAGATATCATATAAATCCATAAATCATCATTGTATTGAAATAAATTTCGAATGTAATAAATTGCTACGCTACAACAAATAGTAAGCAAATATATGCATGAAGACACCAATTTTACCGTGGTTCACCCCAATGTAGTGCTACGTCCACAAGAACTGTTTCTTATAATAATAAATCTTGCACAACAAATAGTTCTTGACTTACACACTAAGTTGCAGGTCATCTGCGCACTCAACTACAGACTCAGGCCTTTGCACACTCAGTTGCAGAGCCTTGCCTTCTTTCCTAAACAATAGATCACAAAAGTTCGACCATAACACAGATCTGGATCAATTTGATGATTCTTTTCTTATTATTTCACCCTATATATATTATTACATCAAGGGTTACATCGTTACAATATCATGATCCAAATATCATGGACTCCCTAATACAAGAAACTATGGTCCCAAAACCCATTGATCTTTTGCATTATTACAAAAATAAGGGGTTTTTCCCTATCCCAAAGACCTTATATTGCACAGTCTATTCAAAACTACTCCAACACATGGTCCACTTCGCACTCCGCTGCACTCTCCACTGCGCACTCCACTCCTCAAAATGTGAAGTTTTTACCAAAATTTATGCCAAGTTGGGTTGTGTCCAACAGTACTTGACGAAGTTACCTTTATATGTTGGTAAGATTTGGGTTGATCCAGGTTGTAAGTGTGGTGTGATTTATATTACCTTGTGAGATGTAAAAGCATCGTTATAAATGGAATTGTGACAATCATTTAGTTACTACAACTTCAAACACATATAGGATAGTACTAACATATATGATTCATGACAATTTGTAAGTTCCCCTCTGAACCCTGGGTTAATAATTTAGTGAACAGTATTTTGGTTGTCTTTGTAAGCAATTATAAAGGTAATTAAAAGGCTTGTCACCTTCCATGTTGAATCAAGAAGAGGAAAAGTTCCTACCTTCTATAAAGGATTTAGCACTATATCTGTAGGCAAAGTTTACAAAGGATATAGTTTTGTAGAATAGGTCCATAAATACAACACAAGGACAACATAACCTTTTGTATATTGGGTTAAAAGGACAACTTCCAAGAAAGGCTAAATGTTACTCTAATGAGAAGGTAAAGGGAAAATTTCTTCACCTCATTCAATAAAATATTTTGGGGACCAAAATCCTCCCAATATGGGGAGGAATGATCTATATTGGATCATTATATTTTTATCATTCATATTGATGCTTTCATAGTGGAAAATTTGTAGGAATAAACTCACATAATTGTTTTTATCAATGGGTTTCACTTTGGAAAATTGGGGTTTTAAACCTTTTAGAGGAAATTTGAGGAAGTTCCTGAAGTTTTTGGGGTCCAAAAAATATTGTGTGCACTAGATCCACTTGCATTATTTTAAACTCATGTACCTTTCCAAAGGCATAAGAAAGACCTCAAATAGAGTTTGTATGCAAAAGTTATGCCACCAAGAAGTTGACCTTCCTATTTTGACCACCATGATTTGAGAGAATTCCATTTCATCGTTGTTACTCATCGAAAAGGGACTATCCATGTGAAAATGATGAATACGACTTTAGAAAGGACAATATTGTAACTCTATTTAAGTGTTGAAGGAGTCAAACTTAACCACTAGTAGGTTATTAGGTTGTGTTATAACCAAGTCACTAGGAGGAAACAAGGTTCCATTCTCTCCGAGTTCCTTGTTCCATAGATGAGAAGAGTAGCTATGAGTGGATATAAATAGAGAAAACAAAGAGGGTTTATATCATGTAGTAGCCCACGAGCCTCAGGTCTCACTCCATTGTGATTGCATCCATTTACATTCAGAGAAAGAGAAAATAGAGTAGCCTAACCTTCTAGCTAGGTTTTATCCTATAAGGGTTCCCCATATAATATATTTTGTCATTCTATTTTGTGAGTCTTCATTTCTTTCATTGTTATATATTTTTCCATATTTCATGCATAAGCGGAAGCAACAATTTAATAAATCTAGGAATCTAAGGAAAATTAACCCTCATAGTATAGATTTCGTATTTTCAATATACTTTATCATATTTATTGCGATTAATTGTATAGTTTAGCACCACATGTCATCTTAGGTGGTGCCCATTGCAAAAATAAACTTTCTAAAAATAGAAAATGTGCCAAATGATAGGGAATGCCTAGTAGTGAATGAAAGTGATCCTATGTGCCCCTCATAATGTATGGAAGAGGGTCTAATGATAAATAAAGTGTAGGTCCTTATGACTTCTTGATTATCTATTGAGTGAAATATACCCCAACAAATATAATTTATTAATGACATATCGTTATTGTATTTTTATTGAACTTATGTAAAAGTTTATGTTTAAAACATTTAGGTGAGATCTTCATTTATGCATATGTGGGGAAGTATACTAAAGTTAGAATGGTGAACTCTTCATATATTCATTTTTAGGTGAATTCTCTAGTCAATTCCCTCACTATAGAAATGGCTTTTGCTATGATGATTCCACCAAACAAGGTTCAAATCCTATGCATTGGGAAATATTTGCAAAATATTTTTCAATTTTGCATTAGACAAAAAGACAAAAAGTTGTCAAGCCATCATGAATGAATTTTTTTTTTTTAATTCTTATCACTGTAAAAGGGAGTCCCTTTTATCTTTATGTCAATTCAACCCAACCCATCACCATCGTCTTAAAGGCCATGGATAATTCAGCGAAGAGGCTCATTCTACAACCCAGTATGAGGGTGATGTGTAATTCTGCCAGTGCTCAATATTGAGTTTACACATGTCCCTTTTAAAAATAAAAATAGAACTATACTTTAAATTAAAAATTAAGTTCGGCTAAAAATGAAAAATAGATATACATATTTGGTTAGTTTTACTTAAAAGTATTATAAAACATAGTCTCACTCTAACTTTATTGGTTGTTCATATTACAACCTAATACAAAAGAAATATGGTAAAAATATTCCACTCTCACTCAACTATGGATAAAATATTTTCATGTCCATATGAAATAAGATAATTTTATATCAACTTTTAAAATTCTTTTAAAGTAATTAAAACAAAAAATAATAAGTTGATATTATTTATATTTCTTCAATTGAAACTAAATGAAACATTTAATATATATAAACTAATTTATTTTAATTTAGATTTAGAAAGCCACACACATACTGTGAAGGACAATAAAATATTCAATGTAGGAAAGAGAGAAAGTATTGAAATAATTAGGATAATATTAATATATCATATATATATATAATATTAATTATAATTATAGAATGCATGAATGAAGATCTCAATGTTCTTGTTAACAAAATTATTTCAATGTCAAAATTTACATATTATAAATGGTTAAGACATTATAATAATCCTTACATATTTATAAAAGAAGGGAAATTAAATTTGTATTGTATATTAGCGTTCAAGTATCTATTTTACATTTGATCCTTTATTAAGTTTAATTTTGAATGAGCCAAATATTTTCTGAATGCATGTTTAAGCAGTCTATTCCAGTTTCAAGAGTTTCAAAGGGGTTGACAACCATTTATGTATTCAAAAGTGAAATTTAAAAATAAATAATAAATAAATATATAATATATATATATATAGATAGAGAGAGAGAGAGAGAGAGAGAGATAGAGAGAGAGAGAGAGACCATCTTAACCATTATCTATCAAGTCGCTAGATGGATGCAATTTTTCGAGGTGTAACTTCTCAAAAAAAAGGATTTGCAGCTCAAGAGATTTGATACCTCTCGGCTCTTGCTAGATCTGTGTTTAAGATGGATCTATATTGGTATAAATGAAATACAAGTGTAACTGTAGACATGATTTTGAATGATGGATGCATGAATACATTCATCATTGATATATTTTTGAAATCCACATGTGAAATTATTACCATCCTCCATGACACCTATTTTCCTATCTTCAACTAGAAATCATGCTTAGAAAAATGCTTATGGCTAATCATATTTTAGGTAATCCATGGCACCCAATAGTTCAACCCAAAGAAATAGTTTCAATGGACACAATTCAAACATCACACTCCATCACATTAAAAGTGGTGGCACACCCATCAAAGTCGACCATGACTTCAATTTCACTTTAAATGAAGCTACTTAAATTCAAATTTGTCAACAATAGTGATTACAAAGAATCTCAATCGAGTTGCACATGTGGGAAACTTGAATGTTTATGTTTCAATGATGATGTTTAGAAATATAATATAGTTACTTTAACAAAGATACTCTATCTCTAAGTAGACATCATCCACACTGTCAAGACCCTTAAAATAGATGCTTGAATTGATTTGTCAATGATTGTTCATATACAATGTAGGGTAAATTTTAATGATGCTTTGTAGAGCCCATGTTTTTCTCATTGTGCTTACTATGAATTAATGAAATGATATGATATAACTAAGCACCCCACCCTTCAACCCATAGGAAAGGGTAATATATCCTTTAGGACTCAAGGTTGTACAATAAAAAGGCTCAAATCCATTGCAACAATATACTCAATATGTGCTCAGCATGTCACCCATAGGAATTGAACCTAATTATGGAGGATAACAATAATTCCTCCCAACCACCTGAGATAAACCCAAATAGAGAAATATTAATTTAAAATTTATCCATTTCTTCATCGCTTTGTCAATTGTTTTGATTCTTTAGGCATGGATTTAAGCTTGATCCCTTAGCTTTGTGCATTCAAACTCTAAATCATTAACTAATGTTAGTAATTTATGCCATTATTATAATACAATCAATATATTTCAATGGAACGGTCTCTATGGTAAAGTAGGAAGAAGGTGGAAGATGAAACTTAGTTATCTTATGACAATAATTATGGAATTTTTTAACTCTCATTTATTACCTATGAAGTAGGTCATTTGGAAGATTCTTCAAGTAAATATTAATAGTGACATTTTCTCCTCTAAGTTACCATTGTATACAATTATCACTGCAAATGTACCTATGCAATGGTGTATATCATGAATCTATTCTGAAATAAGATGATATGTGAAATATATTGAATCTGTAGAGGATTTGTTTGCATTGGTGTTGTTGGTCCTATATCATGTTCACTTATCTCATTTATTCTTTTCTAGTTTGAGAATTGTCATTAGGTTGGGTACAAATTACTCATATTTCATTGAATTGTGCCTTTCATCATAATCATTTTTTCTCATAATAATCTTATCACTAATGCTTCCTAATAACTATTATTCATCTATTACAAATGGGGGGAGGGAATTCAAGTGTGTGTGCAAGTGTGTGTATGTGTGTTATCATATAAAAATTTCTCACAGGGATTTACAAGTGATTACAAAAATTATCATCAATATTATGTATTGAAGTACTATTGCATGGTCCTTCACCACCACTATTGTCTAAGTAACCAAAATCATGTAGGGGGCTTTTTATGCATTCACACAACCTATGGATACTAATTTGCATGATTTTTTATAGAAATTTCCTTAGATAGTCATAGAGTTTCTTAGAAAGTGAAATTTTCACATGACTATGACACAATTAAAGTAAAATCCCTATCATAAGTACTCCTACAAAGAAAAATTGGGTGATATTCAAGCTTTGTTACCATTTGTGGTGAATTTTTGAGAGAGCCAAACATCCTCACACGTGTGGAGCCAAAATTCAAAATTTGGCCCATTCACTCCATGAGCTAGTTAGTGTGGAACATGAAATCATCATATAAGAAGAGGCCATGGGAAATTATTCCAAGAAATATAAGAATAATAGATTTATGCTACCCATGTTTTCTTAGAGCTCCATATGCTTTTATATTTCAATTTTTGGAGCATAGCTTCCATCAACTAGTTTTGTTTCCTCTGTTGAAGAAGCTTGACTCCCTTATTAGTTTAGAGAGAGGAGAAGATATAATGAATAAAAGGACCCTCCCAAGGAGGATAGGAGAAGGCCCACTATCTCTACTTTATGCTCTATGGTGTCTCTCCAAGGTCATTTCCTTGTTCATTGTGAATAAAGACTGTATAATTTTCTTCCACTTATCATTTGTTTTCTATTTCTATCTTATTTATTATTCTCCGTATGCTTGCCTATTTATTTTCTATGTTGAAAGTTTATCTTATTTGTTAATGTATTAATTCTAACATCTGATGTTATGTAGTATTACAACCTTAAGCTACATGTTTTTTTACTCACCTTATTAAAAAATGCACTCCAATTGACATGTGTGAGTATGTGTATCTTAAAACATGTCTAAAATTTAATTTATGAGCTACCTTGACCTTTAGCATCCTACAGTTTTGAACCTTCATTCCCATGTGTTATCGCCCAGATTAACACACTTATGGAGTCCCAATTGTGAATCCATGTGGCTAAGAACACGTAGGAAATGCACCATTGTCACTTTAGTGCAATCTCCTCTTCACTTTTTACCAACTCCTTCAAGCCAAAAGGGGTATCCCAAACTATGGAAACAAACTTGTAAAGTATATATGCACAATATATTTCACTTCAATCAACACACACCTCAATATGTAGTTAGATGTACCAATAGCAAGCAATCAAATCATAAGATGTCTTAAAAATATTCAATGAGAAGCAAGGGGATCAATCACCACTATATAGAGGGGATTATGAAATAAGTAATGAATGGTGAAATATGAGATAGATGTTAGCTATGACATAAATAAGTACCTTTTACCATACAATAGTGTAATATTATTGCATAAATCGAGGACAAACGATGTACTTGAGTCACTTCTTGATAGTATGTTGTAAATTGGACAATCTTTCTATTGTCCATAATTTTTAGCATTTTATTTATAAAACATGGAAAATGCTTATTTGGAGTGAGGAAAAAGCACAAAAAAAGCCACTCGAGAGTGCCTAAAATAACTTTTAATGTTACATATTGGATTCCTTTATTAGGGAAATGAAAAATACATGTTGTTAGTGTTAGTATCTGCATACTTCCATTAGGGATCAAATTTTCTCTTTGCATTTTCATTTTAGGGGTCCCATACTGAAATTTTTACATTATTTCATTAGGTCATGTCAAGCTGATCCACTGATGGTTGTCTTCTCCTCAGAAAATCTAATTTCTCCCTCATAAAGTATACTTGTTGACCCATATTCAGGTTGTATTCAGTCATTGTTTCATGGTCAAAATGCAATCATGTTTTCATTAGGTATTAAGCCATGTTTTCATTAGGTCTTAGAGTTTCATTTCCAAGGTCAAAGGCAAGATTTAAAAGGTGTAAATAAAGGGCAGCAAGGAAGTCATAGTCACTATATAATTATCTTTTTAAATAATGTAATTTTCACCTCAAAAAACATGTTTTTGAGGCGAAAACAGAGTATTTTGAGTTAATTTATATTTCTTATGTAATTTTAAGTCACTTTATGTAATAAATGATCCTCGCTGCACCAATGCATCTCTCCTTGCTACAAGACAAAGAAACACTGCAAAAATCAATTCAAATTGAGCATCATCCACCTAAAAAGGTAAAAAGAAGAAAAGACATTAAAAACAGAGATTTGAAAAGGTCAAGAAACATTAGAAAGTGGGTTTTCCTAATGAAAAATAAAAATCTACTCCTATATAAGGTGTCACATTTCATTTTCAAACTCATCATTCTCATTTGGCAAAGAAGGAGTCAAAAGGTGAAGAAAATAGGAGAATTTGAGTGAGTTTTGGGCGAAGGAGAAGTGGTGTTGTGCTTCTGGAGTTTGGTGCTACACGTTTCAGGAAGTGGAGGTGGTGCTATGTGTTCAAGGGGTGGCGTTGCGCGTACAAGCTGAGTGTTGCGCATATGGCATTTCCGGTAGTGTAAAATAACATTGTGTTGCACGTACAGGAGGGCATTGCATGCTTGTATCAGGTGCTAAGCGTTGAGCAGCAAGGACCAAAAGAGCCTCAAGCTTCCTAAAAACATCCAAAATCACCCTCTCATCCCTCAAGCAAGTAAGTATCCTCACTATACCTCATCAGTGCTTTGCGATTGAAATGTTTGAAGGTAATTTACATTGGCTAAAGAGAAACCCTAGATTCTTCCTCAATTACACCCTAGAAACCCTAACCCCCATTATTTCTCCCACCATCTATTACTAAAGCCCTAAAACTCTCCCTATATCACTCCATAATGTTTTGTACCCCTTCATCCTTCATCCCACAAGCTATACTTCAAAAAGGTCCCAAGCCCCTCTCCCTCATTTTCATGATTCCTACTCTCCCATTCATTTCCTAGCCCACCAAATACCTCACAAGGTCATCTCCCATTCCCTTATTCCTAAATCACTCTTGCTCACTCCCTTCATCCCTTTTCTAGGAGTGCACAGCCTCAAAATTTACAAACATGGACAGAGAAGATAGAGACCATGAGGAGGAGGAAAACATTGGCAGTGACAGTTCGACAGATATACCTTGGCATCAGAGAAAACCACACAAGGGAGGCAGAATTATCAGGGAAGAGCCATCAAACCTAAGAGAATTATAGGCCTCTCAATTGGCTATCACTTGTTTTAGGCATTTAGGGTGCTATGAGTTCTGTGAGCAGGTGGAAAGAGTTCAACGCCATCTTAATCTCACCAGGCTCTTTGTAGCCAATCTTCGGGAAAACAAGGTGACTCTTGTTGGGGTGACATTCATAGTCTCACCCTCCATCATTGCAGATGCAACCAGGATTCCAAATGTAGGGGAGAAGTGGTACAAGGCACAGGACCTGGCTGAACACTATTATGAGCCTTATATCAAACCCAGGTACAGAAGAGGCAAAAATGCTTTTTCATTTCAGATTTATTGAAGACAAGGATGCCCCCATGATGAAAATCATCATGAAGTATTTCACTTGTGAGGGCAGATTTTACAGACTGTACACCTATCACATTAGGCTTCTCATGCATTTTACTAGGGTGAGGATGTTAAACCTCCCTTATTTCGTGTTCAGGAATATTGAGAAGATGGCCCACTTTGTACAAAAAAATCCATACCCTCAGCAGATGAGTAGTCTTTATCATTATTCCCTAATCAAGATGATTGTGATCCATCATCTTAGCCTCCTCAACATCTCTTGGGAAACATTCATTTCTCATGACATCTTCAGGGGTCCTCAAATTCCTCCACCAATGTCCCAAGAATCAGGAGGACCTTCTAGCAGTGCTCAAGTGTAGACAGATAAGAAAGCCAAAGAGACTAGAGCTACTGAGGTGCACGAGACCTACATGACATATCAGAGGGGCACAAGGGGATCATTTGCAGATGATAGGCAAGTGTTTGCTCCATAGGATGTAGAAGGGACCTTGCCTTATTCATCAACTCATAGGCAAATGCTTGCTACGCAGGATGTGGAAGAGGTTTTTCCTTCTTCATCAACATAGCAAGAACAGGTGAAACCACTAGACAAAGAGAAAGAAAAGATGTCAGAGGAAAGTTTTGATGATGAGGAGGAAGAGAGAGACTTTGATTTGACAGAGCATGATGAGTCGGAGCAGCATTATACTCATCATGGCATGGAAACAATTGACTTAGAGGCTCAGGATGAAGAAACAATAAAGGACATCATCATACAGGAAAAGGAGGCTCAAGTCCAAGCATTGATGGAAAATTTGCAGAGAGCCAAATATGTCATCACATATCTAGAAAAAGAGAACAAGCAGTTGAGTGATAAGCAGGTCCTCATGGAGCTGGAACTTTTCAAGACAAAAAGACAAGGTGACAAGGGTAAATCAGCTATGCACAAGGAAAAGGCACCTATCACTTTGACTCCCATTGAGAAGGTAATTGAGGGTGATAGGGAGATTTGGATTGAAAGAGTAAATTTTCACTTGGATAAGTTGTTGCAGAAGGCCAATAGAGACAACTAGATCATCAGGCACATGGCCTACCATTACAGGACCCAAAACAAAATTTGCAATATGAGGGTTAAACAGATGAAAGCTAGGCTAAGGCAGGCTCTAAAAGGAAAAAAAGATGAGGATAAGCTTAGCTTGCTTGTTGAAGCTTCTTTGGCTCATCAGGATACTTGATGATGGTGCTGCTCACCAATTTTGGTCAAGTTTGGAGGAGATTTTGTTTTTTGTAAATTTTGGAAATTCCACACACAGAAAATCTGGCTCAACGCTTTTCCTAGGGGCACCCAATGGACAAATGGCTTGCATTTTTGGATTCACGGCGATGAGTACATGCACCCTATGGATTTTCTAAGTTTTTGGGGTAGAACTGGTCCACCAAAAAGTCAAAAAATACCCTAAAAATGACCTTTCTGCCACTTTTTGGACACACAGAAGTAGTCTTGGAAGAATCAACTTTTGAGGGGTCAAATGAGATTCAAATGAGGAATTTCTAGGTGTTTTAGAAAGTAGACTTGCAGATATTTCCAATTAGCTATCATGAGTTCAATTTGGATGTCGGGAAGGCCTCCAAAAGGGACCTGAAAGTGTTGTTGTCCGTTGGACCAGTGGCGCTGCACGTAGGACAAATTTTGCACAGGATGGCCATTTTTTTTAGTTTTGACTATGTTCATGGATTTTCTCTCATTGAGGATGTTTTACTAATGTAAATTATGACTTGGCTTGTAAATGTTATTGGTAATTAGTAGTAGAGGGTATATTCATTCGATTAAAAGTAATTTTGAGCACAAATGAATCAGTTTCCTCACTTTTAGAGGCAAGTTGTTAGGATGCCTAGATTCCAGTTTCTTGTTCAGTGTTGGTTAGATTAGCTCCTCATATTAGGGATTTGACCCCTGAGGATGGGAGGAGGGTGAATTCATGTCTATATCTTCTTCTTCTTTCTCATTGTCAAGGGTTGGACTCAGTTGGATGTTTATGCCTTGATTGTACATCATTTTGTAGCATCTTAGCAGGAGATTAATAAAAATTGCAGCTATTTCTTTGGGATCCATGTGGTGTGGAGTTTAATTCAGTTTCTTCTCTTGTGATCATATGTTAAATGTTTTGTGTACTTCATTAATCATTTCATTTCTTCTAAGTGAATGTTTTCAAGCTAATAGGCAGAATTCATAACATCACTGCTCTGCTTTGGGGAAATATTCACCATTATATGTTTTCTACAACCTAGGAAGGATATATGGTAATCACATGCTCTTCCTAGCTTCTCACCAATCTTAAAACACCTCATCCATCAAGCCCTAGAGTACTAAGCCTTATACCTACCTTGCCCCATTGAACACCCTGCAATTTTAACCTAATTCCCTATCCCTAACTGTCTGGCTCCTCCTGATCCAACAAAACCCCTTCAAAATCAAATCAAACCTTGTGCTACTATACCTAGCCTAATATCCTTTTCTTGATCCAGTCATCTTGGCTGATTTCCTCACGGAGAGAGCCCTCTCCCAGCCTAGTGGGGCTAGCTACTTGGCTAAGTGTGGTTTGTGGTTATCGTGGCATTGTCTTCCTTCAGCCTGAGGTTCAATCCAGGTGCTAACACATGTAAACACAACTTGACTATGATAAGAATTAAGCTCAAATGGTATACAAATATGACATTAACATTAACTTGTATGACTAGGTGGTGAATCTCTATAGGGTTTCACCAAAAATCTCCAAAATGAAATATAAAGACAATGAAGCACTTAGGAAATTAATTTCCTCATTAAATTGTGTTAACTAAGTTTTATAAAAAAATCCAAAAGTGAAATATATACTAGGTTGAAGTTAGATTTCACCTTTTAGGTTTAAAACTAAGCTTTAGGATTTTATCAAATCTAAATTCTTTTATCGTAAATTAAATTCTAGAATGGGTAAAGACCTCAAATAAACCCACATAATATTATATAAAACCTTAAAGAAAAAATGTGTGGGAATATCTTTCCCAATTATCATTCTAAATCAACATTTTTTCATAAAGCCTTAGACAAGAATGTTTAGAAAATGAAAATAATCTATTAATTTTTCACTAAACAATAAATAAGTATTTTTTCATGACATATATTTTATATTTGTATATGACATAAAATAAAATTATTTGAATTTGGAGGGTTTTCAATTGGTTGTTAGGAGTAGGCTTATTTTACTTATCACCGCTTAGGGCTTATGGGATCAAGTAATATGTCTCTCTAATATTTGGTTATGTTATGCTTATGGACTATAATAAGAGGCTAGGTCCTAGATACTAAGTAATCCCTTGTCTAATCAAGACAAGTCATGAAAATGAAGGCCATACAAGAAGGGTTTTGTTATGAACCATGCAACCTAAAAACGATAAGAAGCCAATAATTACAATCCATCTCGATGGGGAACCTCCTCTTACAATTAAAATGTATAAGACAAGATTTGATGATCCTAAGACTAGGTTTCCTATGTGTGTGTGTGTGTGTGTATATATAGGAGACAAAGTGTAAAATTGTAATGAAATGGTACAATGAAAGGTTCTAGTTCATATAACAATAAACCAATAGAAATGTAAAAACTTAGTATTTAGGGATTAATAAGGGGTTTTAAGGTTAACATGGGGCTTTCCTATGACTTAATATGCCCCTTCTCTTCAAACAAGTGTTCTACTCTAACACTTGACTAACTATGAGTGTTTCTACATGACCAACTCATCTTCCCATGTTGCCTCTTCCACTAGTAGGTTCTTCCATTTGATGATATACTTAGAAATTGCTTAATTTCACAGATGCTTAATCCTTTTTGCTAATATGCTTTTCCCTTCTTCATTAATCTATAGTAAAATGGTTTGGAATGGAATATTGCCATTGATTACCTTCTTTAAGAAAGGAACATGAAAAACTATATGTACACACCAATTTGTAAGCCACATTTCCAATCCTCTACGACACCTTATAAGGGCCCTAGTACCTTGGCACTAATTTATTGTCCTTATTTTGTTTCCTGATGGAAATATGTTTACATTGTTGTAATATCATAAATATCCAATCCCCCACTTCAAATTCCCATTCATTGTAATGTTTATATGCCTGTTGTTTCATTTTTTTGTGCTATTACCAAGTTTTCCTTCAACAATTTGAGAACCTCTTATTGTTTCCATATGTGGTCCTTGAATGCTAGATCCTTTACAATCAATTTCAAGGGTGATTTTATCGATGAAGGATTATATCCATAAAGTTCCATAAATGGGGACATTTTTTATGAACTGCAAAAGGATGTTTTCTACCATCATTCTTCTAAGGGAAACCATTTGACCCATTGTGTTAGTTTATCAAATGCAAATAAATGAAAATATCCTTCTAAACATTTACTCACAATCTCAATTTTCCCATTGGATTGAAGATGGTAAGATGAGATATGAGTCAATTTAGCACCCAAAGAAGAAAATAATTCAGTCCAAAATTTTCCAGTGAAAATTGGATCTCTATCACTTATAATAATCTTTGGGATTTTGTGTATCTTTTGGATTGTTTACATGAATTATTATTCCACTATACTTTCTTTAAAAGGATGAGAAAGAGAGAAAATTGGCATACTTTGTTATTCAATTTACCACTACCATAATGACATTATTTCCTTCAGATTTGGGTAACCTGTAATACAATCCCTTAAAACTTCTTCTCAACAATGGCTTGTTATGGTTAATGGTTGTAGTAGACTTGGGGTCTTCATTGTATCTCCCTTTTTCTATTGTAATACCACACATTTAGCCACAATATTTTACACCTCTACTCTAAGACGTTCCCAAAAAAAAATCTTAATCATATGGTATGTTTTGAAAAATCTTGATAGTCATCCTACAAGAGAAGTGTGTAATTCAAAAAGGACCCTCTATTTCAGTTCAAAATTATTACATATGTATAAGTGATCTTGATACCACAACAATTCATCATTCAACGTAAAATTTATCTATTGCATTGGGGTCCTCCTGTAGTTGTTGAATGCTATTGCACACTTTCTCATCTTTCTTCCATTATATTCTTGCTTCTTCCACCTAGTTATATTGTGGAATGAAAATATCACATAGTAAACCCTTTGTGCCTTCCTCTTTCCTTGAGAGTGAAACTACCACAATATTCCTTTTCCCTATTTGTATATAATTTCAAATTAATAACCTAGAATCATTGTAACCCATTTTTTATCCTCATCTAAAGATATTATTTTTTCCAAGAATTACTTCAAACTATCATGATTTATTGTTACTTTGAAGTGTCTTCCTATTAGCTATGGATTTCATTTCCTAATTTCATGTATTATGGACAACATTTATTTGTCATAGATAGGTCTAATTAAATTCTTTCCTTTAAATTTTTTATTTTCTAAGGCTATGTAACTTCCTTCTTGCATCAATGACATGGCCTGAGGCATCACAATCCAAAATGAAGGATTTTGTGAAGTCGAGTATGTCTAATATGGGAATTGTATACATACCCTCTTTAAAAACAAATCAAAATATTTGGTTGCTTCTTTAGACCAAGAAATTGATTATTTCTTCAATAATTTTGTTATAGGTGTTGTTATGTGATCATAATTCTTGACAAATTTGCAGTCACATCTTGTCAACCCTAAGAATCCTCCAAGTTTATTTAAGGTCTTGGGGATTGGTCATTCCCTTAAATCTTTTATTTTGTTAGGGTCCACTTTGACACCTTCATGAGATATAATATGACCCAACTTTTTTGACTTCTTGAACTGAAAAGGAACACTACGAAGGATTTTCATATAGTTATCACTCTTCCAACAATGTTAATACCCTTTCAACCTATTGTACATGCTCTTCTCAATATTTGTTGTATATTAGTATGTCATAAAAAATACTAACACAAATTTTCTAGGGAGGGATTTGAAAATGGAATTCAACAAGCTTTGAAATGTTGAAAGTGCATTATAGTATGTCCAAATGGCATAAATAAAAACTCAAAATGACATTCATTTGTTCTAAAGGTTATTATGGGAACTTCTTCTTACTTCATTTTGATTTGATGGTATCCAAAACAGAGATCCAACTTAGCAAAGGAAATTGATCCACGTAATTCAACTAATAGTTCATGTCTGTCTGGAATTGGCATAAGCTTATCTTTCATTTTCATTTTGTTCAGATGTTTGTAATCTAGAGATATATGCCATGAACCAATATCTACTTTTATAACCCCCATCATTGGTGAAGATAAATCACTCTAGCTCTAAGGTTGAATGGTGCTATCCTATAACATTTCTTGAACCATGTGCTCAATATCACTCTTATGTGCATATTGTTAGCTTAAGGGGACCTAACCCAGGTTCAGAGTTGTTTGGGCCAACCAACAAAACCCTAACTGTTCACCCTTTGGGCAACAACTTGCACAGCGCAGGCTGCAGTCTCACCCAAAGCCATTTTGAGGGATGCTAGAACCAGGTTTTTGCATCCAGGGACATGTGATAAGTGGTTCTTAAGCTATGGTAGTTTAGATCTGCCTCCGTGCATATCAGTATCCTTTTAGGGCTCGATATTGTAACTAGGGTAAGATGGATTTTAGGCCCTTGCAAAGGTCTATGATCAGTCTTTGCGGACCCTAAACAAGAAAACTATCCACTTTCGTGCATCAATAAATAACCCTAAATATGTCTTAGCACAGATCTACCCAATTCATCAGAAGTCATAACATAAATAACCCTTAACTTTGCGAACACAGATAATTACTTAAAACATGCATAAATAAGATAGATTCAGTAGTTTTGCTTGACACTCATAAATTTTTCCATGAAAATATATTATTGAGCGACAGAATATAACATAAGCATAATTGAGAATAATACTCAAATGCACGATCATTCTTCAAAATCAGTCTTTATTCAATTGCAGGGGTCCACACACTCAGTTGCGGACTTACCAAGACCTCCTACACACTTAGCTACAAGAGCCTTCCCCTTGTCTCATAAGTGCAGGAAGCAACGCCTTCCTACCTTAGTACTTGCCCAAAACAACAAAACTCATACAAAGTTCACAATTCTTCATTCTAAGTTATATCTATGACTCACTATGACTCAACTATTTATAGCTTTCTTCCATACAATACCATGGTCCGCGGACCATGGGAGAATCTTAAAATCGACCCAAAACAAGGGGCTAAAACCCTTTGACTCCTATCTAGCTGCGTGCTCTGCATCCACATTTCACCGAGACTTTACATTCTTTACAAAAAAAAAATTACTAAAATTGGGTTAACTAACCCCAAAACTGACCCTAGGGACCCTATCCCAATAGGCCCCCAACACAAAGATTGTGACTCGCCCTCAAGTCACTCAGGTGGCACCTCAATCTTGTTGCAGAGACCACCCAACTCAACTTGTAATACTACAACTTTGACAACGCTCTGCATCGCAACCTACTGCACTTCCTGCACTTCTTCTACCATTTTTTATGTTTTCAGGCCCTCCACAGCTAGGCACATTTTCCTATGTGTCTGTTGTAGCACCTTGATCTTTTCCTGGAGTGACAAATTAAGTTGACAAGCTTCCTCTAGCCATGGTTGTAATCCGGCCTTTAGAAGGGCATCTTTCCTCTACAATTCTTTTGTTTGTGCTTGCAGTTGCTTCCCTTCCTGTAACTTCGTGAGGCATTGCACTAGTGCCAAAGTGCACACAGCCGCTCATACCTCATCATAATTTTGTTGTATTTCTCTGACATTAGTGTTCAGCTTCTTCAAATTTAGGTCCTCCTACAGATTTTTCCATAGTTCAATTCCTTGGTCGAACATCATTGCGCAATCATTGACTACGGTATCCAATGGGTTCATATTCTCCTTGATTGTTGCTCCCTGTTTCTCATGAACCTTTGGTGGATTCATTGGCTACAACTTCAGCTATAGCTCTTCTATCTTCATTTGGAATTCAAAAGTAACCCAGTCAACTTCCTCCTTTGATGTGTGTACCACAGCAGCTAATTTCCTTACTTTTGCCGAAGCTTTGGCATCCTCTGAGATGTTCAATTATGGTACTATTTTGTAGGCCTGCTCTATCACTATCTCTAGGCTCTGCCTTCATTGTTTCATCTCCTCCTTTGTCTGCAGTTCCTACCTTTCTCCGTGAACATTTTTTCATTATTTACCTTGAACTCGTTGATGACTGTGAGGGTGTATTGCTCTCTGGTCCGCAACTCATCTGAAACCCCTTGATGCAGCGCGTGGAGAGTCTGTAACAGTAGCACGGCCAAATTTAATCCCATTTCTTTTAATGTACTAAGCACAATATGATCCTCATCTGACAACGCGCGAACAGACCCTTCAAGTAAGGGTATGACTCTGAGGTCTAGAGTTTCTTCTAACTCGGCCACTGTCCCACTTCCTTGTGTCAGGCTCACTTGCACCCCGCTCTCTTGCTTGATGCCTTCCTAAATCATGTTGGTATGGATTTTCAACTCGCATAGATCCTTCTGGATGATCCCCAGCATCTGCATATATTGTTGCTCAAATTGGTTCAACAACTCAGTTGTCGTGTCTCTAACCTTGTGACAGATCTCATTGAGATCTACTTCTGTGAGCACCATCGGGTCAATGTGCGTCTTCTTATCAGACTTATGCTTTTTCTGTTGTCCACCTGTCTACTCCTACCTGCACCTCTTCAAGGAAAAGGGAGTGCTCTTCTCCTCTCCATCGTCGCCTTCCTACTCTGAAATCTCCTGCTCATCTGTGTGCTATGAAACTGACTTTTCTTCTATAGCTCGGCATTCTTTCTCATCCTTCTCTTTGGAAACACACTCTTTCTTTGCCTATTTTTCCTCCGCAACTTCCTTAGCAACAACTTCCTTCTTCTTCAACTCTTCAAGAGCTCACACGGAATTCTGAGCGGCATCCTTACGCTTCTGTACAGCAGAGCTCTCTGCACCTTTGCTTGTACCCACACCCAACTTCATGGGTTCGCGTCACTCTGCCAACCAAGTCCCCAAGATCTCCTACACATTCGTCTTAGAGACTAAGTATCGCATCTTGTGCCATAGGTTCTTTGGGTCCTTTCATACTCTAATTGAGACACTATGGAAATCGGCCTTGAACTCTGCGTAGGTTGTCAATTGCTCAAACAAGGTTGGGGACAACCTTGGCTTCTACCTAATAACCATGTGAAGGTCCACCTCCATCAGAATCCAGAAAATTTTTGATTTCTTGATCCTTTCCAGATCCTTTGTTGTCCATAGCGAAGCAAACCTCGCCGCCTCGAGCAAATCTTCTTGCTACGAAGGAAACTCGATGTCCTCCGGCAATCTCCAAGAAATAAAATAATAGATAATAAAATCCATGCATAATGAAATAGATTGCTCTCTTCTCGAGCTTCCCAGCAGTTCATGAGGAACTCTTTGCATAGATATTTTTCCCAATTGTATTGAACACCATTTATGCACTGAGCTTCTAGTGATACTACCGGTGTCGAAACTTCATCCGTGCGGCATTTTTGTTGGGTTGTGTTATATTCTTTCCACGACTAACCTACTT
>APFE030492187.1:8846-50232 GCA_000404065.3 Pinus taeda | reverse complement strand
GGTTATGCTCTCGCATTTTTATTTTCTTGTGATTTAGAATTCGTATGCAGGTAATTTCTGTACGGGGTTAAAACCTACAATTTCCTCAGGATTTTTCCTGCAAGAATCTAGGCGGTGAAATGCACTTCTTGGTCCTGAATAAAGCGAATAGAATATCCGCATGACTTCATAACAAGCCCATAGTAAGTCTTCATATTATCTTCTAATTATTTTTCCCCACTTTTCCCTCTGAATTCCTTGGTAGGGTCCACTCCTTTGTAAGGCAACTTCGTGATCCGATGATTAATATGTCAGTTATCAGGGTGGGATCCCCAAGCCATAGGCACCCAACGTGCACTAGTGTGAGGAGTTGGCACACAAACACCATGTTGATAGTTGATCAATGAAAATGCAACACAGAGAGCATGTGTGACAACCCAACCTACTCAACTCCTCTGGCACACTTCATGGGTTCCAACCACAACTCCAGTCTCTTCATAGTATATCTTTGTCATATACTTGTTGGTCACCAAATGTGGGAACCTCTCATGGTCCGAGAGGTCCCAATCCTCCATTTTCAGTACAGGAATTCACACTAATGGTGTGCCTTGAAATTCCACTTGTTCATGCAATAGCGAGGTCAAAACTGAGAATTTCCCGGAATCGGGATCTTTGGTAACCTTGGTTTTTCCCTTCTGTGAAGGGATATATGACGGGAGTCATGAGATAGGCTCGACTTCTTTTTCATCCAACTCCTCCGCACCTTGGTATTCCTCTTCCTCCAAATGAACCACTTTCTCCAATTGTTTGTCTTTTTTCTCCTTTTGTCGCACCTCCAGATTCTTCCTCGGTGGCTATCTCACCGACATCGGCTTCTTTTGGTTTTCTTTGGAAACAAATTGCTTTGGCCTAGGCGACCTCGGCGTGGTAGGCACAGGGGTTAATGCTTCCATACTAGAACTCTTAGGGCTTGACGCGTCATAAACAGCGGCTTCCAAACTTACGGCTTCTGCAGGGTTTTTAGTAGTTATCCATTCTATGAACAACTCTTAAGCTTATGCGATGTAGTTTGCAAATGAGGGGTGTGTCATGAACTCCTCCCAGAATTGACGATTCATAAGCTCCGAACAAAAAAGTGCCCAGACAACTCTCAGAATGCAAAGTGTTCTTCGGTGGACCAATACATGTAATTTATGGGAAGTTTTGAATTCAAATCTGACCATTCCCCCCAAATTCTGATAACAAATGAATCTTTGGTGGAATATCTCCAAATATTTTTACCATAAATAGCACCTACCCATTCCTCTTAATTGATTTTTGGCCATCAAATCATGAATAATAACCTCAACAGCTACTTTTGGACCCCTCTGCATGGCACCATCCTCCATGGGGCAGCTCATCCAGCATAGCTTCACGTGTCGCACCCCTGTCATCCATCACGCAACCTCCCTACCATGTTTTCCACTTAGTTGGGCATCATAGTTTATAGTCGCACAATCCCTTACAACTGCCTGGATTACTAAGATTGTCCTGCTTCCATATAGCCATTGCACAGCGGAAGGATCCCCTGTGTACAGATTCTGCCTACTTTTGTTCACATTTCCAGGGAATGGTTCCCCATTCAGCTTCGCGAGCTGAACTATGCCACCATATGTGATCTCCTTAATAACATATGGCCCCAACCAGTGCATTTGAAACTTTCCTGGAAAATTCATGAACTTATTGTCATATAGCAGCACCAAATCATTCAGCTTGAACATGTGCAGCTTAATATGTCGATCATGTCATGCTTTTTCATGTTCCTTTTGCACTTGCTGGTGAAATCCTGCAAGGAAGCGGTCTTCTTCTAACTCCATGATTTGCATGAGTCATTCTTCCAAGCTCTCACAGTCTACCATCTCTGTCATTGCTTCAATACTTAAACTTGGGACAATATGCTCTGTAGGCATTACAACTTCAATTCCATAAACCAACCTAAATGGAGTTTGGCCTGTCAACTTCTTGCAGGTCATCGTATAAGCCCATAACACCACAGGTACACGCATGTCCCAATAATTCTACTACGCATTGCATACCTTTGTCAATGCATGCTCCAAAATCTTGTTAAAAGCTTCCACTGTGCCATTCGCCTTTGGGTGATAGGGTGTTCCCTTCTGATGGTACACCTGAAATTATTCCAACATCGCGCTGATTGTTTCATTCAAAAATTGCGTACCGCTATCACTCATCAAAATATTAGGACAACCAAACCTCGTTAAGACATATTCAAATAGAAACTTCGCAGCAGTGGTCGTTGTACAATCCTTCACTGGCAGCGCTTCCACCCACCTGGTTAAATACTCAGTTGCAGTAATGATATACTGCACGCCCATCTTCTTTCCTGGTGATTTTATTGGACCTATAAAGTCAATGGCCCATTTCTCAAATACTTGCAACGAGACTTGGTGATTTAAAGGAAATTCATCCCTTCGTGAAGGCCTCCCCATCCTTTGGCAAGAATCACACACCTTGCAGTATGCCTTGGAATCCTTGTGTAATGTTGGCCACCATAGCCCAGCATGAACAATCTTTTGTGTGGTCTCTTTCCCTACATAGTGACCTCCTGCCACCCCTCCATGGGCTTCATCTAGGATACTAGCGCGTTCAAATTCTAGAATATACCTTCGCAGTATCTCATCTGTTCCCATCTTATACAGATGACCCGCAATTATTGAAAAATCCGTAGAGAGAACTACTAACTCCTTCTTCTATTGAGTGGAATAACATTCTGGAGTCATTCCCATTGATAAAAATTGGATGATATTGGAAAAATGATCATCCGCAACGCGCACCACAAAGAGTTTCACATCTGACAATCCTTCCTCTAAACTACTTGGTTCCTCAACTGTTTCAATCATAGATAGATGGTTTGGGCCGCATTCATCCTTCTAGGTTTCAAAATCACTTCAAAGTCATACTCCTGGAATAATAGTAACCATCGGCATATATTCCCCCCCAACATAGGCTTATTGACCACGAACTTCTATGCGGAGTGATCAATATACATCTTAAAGTGTCCGCCCAACAAATAATGCCTAAACTTCTACAATGCGTAGACCATAAACAGCCCTTCACACTTTGTAGTGGAGTAATTTTTCTCGGCTTTGGATAATTTTTTGCCCACGAAATATATCGGATGATCAATATCTCCCTCACCTCCCTATGTTAATACTACTCCTCGCATGATGCAGGAAGCATTGACATCCACATGAAACTCCTTTTTCCAATCTGGAAACACCAAAATAGGCGTTGTCACCATTTTCTCCTTCAAGACATCCAAACTACGTTGACAGTCTTCATCCCAGCAAAATATCGCATCTTTCTTTAGCAATTTCTCCATCAGCATGGCTATCTAGGCATACACCTTGATAAACTTCCTATAGTACCTAGTGTGTCCCAATGTCACACGTAGCTATTTCACATTCGTAGGTGCTTCCAAGTTCACAATTACGATGATCTTCATAGGGTCCACCATCAATCCTTGCTTACATACAACATGGCCAATAAAAATCCCAAAAGGCACACAAAATATACACTTTTTTAGGTTCAGCGCGATCTGATACCTTCGACATGTATCCAGCATTAGGCACAGACTCGCAACATAGCACTTCATCAACCCAAACAGAGTCCAATCATCAAAATATACCTCCAGAAATTTATGAATAAACTCCCTGAACGCCACAATCACTACTCGGGAAACGATTGCAGGTGCATTCTTCAATCTCAATGGCATAACTGTATATTGAAAGAAACCCCACTTAGTCGTGAAGGTTGTTTTTCTTCGATCTTCCAGTGTGATCTTTATTGATGATAGCCCGAAAATACATCAGTAAACAAATATGCCTCATGTCCACCAACATTCTATAATACTTCGTCAGTCAACAGTGTTGGAAACATATCATGCACACAAGCATCTTTCAACTTCCACGGATCTATGCATATGTGGATCTCTCCCTTCTGTTTCTTTTCTTGGACCACCATTGGGCTTACCCAATCTGATTATTCTACCGGCTCAATAATACCATCTTCCAACATTTTATCCAATTCTTGGTGCACCTTCTCCTTATATTCTGGATTCAGTTGATAAGGTCGTTGCTTACCAAGCTTCGCATCCAGTTTCAATGTGATCTTTATAACACCTAAATCTCTGATAATCCCATTCAAATCAGAAAACTTCGTTGGGAACAAATCTTGGTATTCGCGCAATAGCTCGGCTACCTTATCAACCGTACCTTCGTCCCAATAGTCTCCTATCTTCATGAACTGAGGTTCTTCTTCAGATCCAATGTTTACTTGTCGAGTTTTTAGAGGCTTTGATATATGGGGTTCACCACCTTCAGTCCTTCAACCTCGTGTTGTCCTTCAGTTTTTAGAATGGTAATATTTCGTGGATCATCCTCTTCTTCCGTAGCACTCACGTTATAACATCCCAGTGCATGGCGCAGCTGTGTAGTCCAATCTGGTTGTGTCCACTCTACTGGTTCCTTCAACGTTCTGAATATAGCTTCTTTTATTTCTTGTAGCACCTCATCAATGCTCTCATACCCATCCTCGAAGTTGAATGTTAATAGAAATCTTTCCCTTAAAATGTACCACTCAGTTGTTCCATGGTGAAGCTTCATCTCCAGATACCAGTTCATTGGGATTGTATCTAATGTATGGCAGAAGATGTTCACCCATTTTAGATGTGGTTTCGTCCCCCAGGCCTTAGTCCATCATGCCAAATGATCGTGAAAATCATCCTTCCCTCTGTATTTTTCTGTCATCCTAGTATTAGCATACCCAAACCTTAACTTCATCATTCTTTCGTATTTTCTCCATCTCATAAAGCTCTCCATGTGCATACCCCACCAGCGGGCAAGCGTAGCGTGCAGCGCCAATTCGATAGCTTGAAATCAATGCTCTTCTGGTACTTCCCTTTCAAATTCATCCAAAAAAATATCCACATCAGTCAAACCATCATAATGCATAATATTTCTTACCTCAGTCGAGACACACCTCAGCGACTTGGTCATCATATTCCAGCAAAGCATAGATACTTCATGCAGTCGATTTCGCTAGTGTTCAAGCTCTTTAAGCTCTTCATCTAAATCTGAGGTGCAGGAGCTATCCCTATCCCATGCAATTCATCCCTCGGTTGTAGGATTGACCCAATCCTCATTTTGCAATGTTATCTTATATATCTAATCTAGATCATTGTCACTTTCTACATAGTTGCACACAGGTTTAGTATAATGTGCTCCTTCTATAGGGTCTAATGGCACTACAACCCTGAGCGACTTCTTCTCAAATTACATCTTCCACTTCTTCAAGTTGATTACCCCATTCATGTCAATAGCTCAGTCAATTCCTAGTATCGCAGGGTAAGGGTTACTATCATCCACTATTTCAATGACCCCAAAGTCAGCCAACGCACTTGCCCCTTCAATGTCCATCGTTCCCCCATATAAGCATCCCATTGGAATAATCTTTTTTTGATTTTCCATGCACAATTGAATTGGAGACCACTACAGCGCAGGTCTCCCCATCCTTTCGCATGTCTGTTTTGGCAGGACATTCGCATCAGACCCCAGATCCAAGATTGCATGGTCCATTTCATAATCACCTATATGCACAGTTAGCCTCATCTTGTGCCCCGTTCACGCTTTATGCTTACCAATATTTCTTACTGTGCATTATTCAGTAGGATTATTTTCCTTATTAGCACACTTATCTATTAAGTCTTGCAATCTGTCTATTGCTTTCAGGTCATGCAATAACGTCATACAAGTTTGCAGGAAAGTAGCTAGTCTTGAAGGATCTACCTCTTGTGTCGCACTAGTCTCTGGTGTTTTCTCATGATTTCCTGAGGTGGAGGCCTTAGCGAAGTTCTTCTTAGCTTCCATGAAGGTCTCCTTAGGTAAATTGAGATCAAAATCTACCTCCTTCTCAGTAGCCTTGCACACCCATCCGTCCTCCTCAATCTTCTTACCTTTATCTGCACCAGTTTTCATACCACTTCTTAACACAATATTTATGCTCTGATCCTCTTCGCGGGGCTCCACCCTCATCATATGAATGTTCTACGTAGGATTCTGGGGTTGCGCCTTATTCTCTTACATATTTTCCATAAGGACCAGACATTCCTCTATGACATGGTCAAATTGTCGACAATACTGATAAGAGGGATGCATGGGCTTTGTACAATCTCACACGAAGTGCCCTACTTCACCATAGTTATAGAAAATTACCTTCCCACGCCCTTGACCTAGTCTAGCACCTTGATCCTGAGGCCGGTTCTCTACCTACATTCTGTAGGTAGGGGTTCTATCCATCATCAGCTCATAACTCCTACAATGGCATTCATTGTGTCCTACATACTTACAAAAATTGCAAAACAACTATTGAGGGGTCTATATAAACTTCTTCAATAGATGGGAGTTATTAGTAGTATGTTGTCTTGTAACCTGATAGATAAAGCACCACATCGCAGCTCCCATGCTCATCCCATCCCAACATTATTTTCTGGTTTCAGGGGTACAATCCCTCCCCATATAATATAATTCTTAAATACAGGGCAATGGTCCTTATCATGTCCATGGCTCTTACACTTCAGACACCAGATCTCAACGTGCACCTCCAGCTGAGCTTCCTTCCCTTTCTTCAAGCTTTGCAACTCCAAGTCCAATCTTTCCAGTTGTGAATGAATCTTTTGCACTCCCAAGTTCATATCTTGGATAGGTGAGGCATCCAGCCTCATCGCGATCTCTAAGGCTTCCGCCTGCGTTGCTATTTTCTGTTGTGATAGAGGTATTCTTAAATGCGGTAAGAGAGATGCTATAAACTAGTCGCGATGTTGGGAATCTGAGATTATCATATTAGCCTGACTGATTAGGCACTTCAACCTCTGATCAAAGTCCCAAGGTGTCTCGTCTACCGTCTGTCAAATTTCCTTAAATTCAATTACGGACTGCACCTCTGACTTAGGCTTATTGAACTACTTTCTCAAAGCTATATGGGTATCTACCAACATTGTGTTGGGGTTATCAGTGCAATACTTGATATACCATGTTAATGTGTGATCCTGTAAAGTTGTAACCAATTGTGCTTTCTTAATATTATCATTTGTAATATGTTGTGTTGTACAAACAGCTCCTTCAGCGAACCAAAATTGTTCTGGATATTCGGTCCATGTTCCCTTAAAAATCGGCATCTTCATCGCATTTTCCATGTTGAATGGTAGAAGTGGAGGTGGAGGGGGTGAAGGCGTAGGTGTATGAGGTGGAGGTGGAGTGGATGGATGAGGTATCCTTGGAATACCCTGCATAATTAACTGAACTTCACTTCACAGTGTAGTCAGCACTGCCCCTTCATCGTTGCTTAAAGGGGGTTCAACGAGCGGACTATATTCTAGGTTAGCTCCTTCGTTTCTTCTAAAGAATCTCTCGCTTCGCATAGCCCCAAACATCAAGGTAATTTCATAACCATATTTTCACATAACAACATTTTAATCCAGGTCTTCAATGATTTCAAATACTTACCTCGTGGTCCTTTAAATATCATTTTCACTACTTCGTTATAGTTGATATTCCTATCGATCACGAAATAAGTCACAAAAATTCCCAATGTGCAATCAATTCAGTGATTCATATCCCGCACGATATTTCTTTCTGATGCCTCCAGATGTCGCACTAGTTCAGGAGTCCACACTATAGGACCATCAAGCCTCCACATCCCCTGAATATCAACCAATTTAGACAACCACTTGTATAGTTATTCAGGGAAGAAACAAAAGAACATGTCTGTCTCGTCTGTGTACAAAAATATCTGCAACTAGTGTTCCTTAGAAAATTTAGGGCTTTTGTTCTCCTGAGTCATGAACACGTGTGATTTTCGATCTATCCACTTATCAAGTTCTTTCTTCATAGGAAACCATTTCTCACACATCGCTCAAATAGATCCTGGTCTCGGTAACAACACCATTTGTTGAATTAAGGGGTCCTGACCTAGGTTCATAGTTGTTGATGCCAATCAACAAAACACTAACTGCTAGCCCTTTTGGCAACAACTTGCATAGCATAGGCTATAGTCTCACCCGAAGCAATTTTTGGGGATGCTAGAACTAGGTTTCCACATCCAGGGACATGTGATAAGTGGTTCTTAAGCCCTGGTAGTTTAGATCTGCCTTCGCGCAGATCGATGTCCTTCTAGGGCTTGATGTTGTAACTAGGGTAAGATGGCTTTTAGGCCCTCACGAAGGTCTACAATCAGTCTTTGCAGACCCTAAATAAGCAAATTATCCACTTTCATGCATCAATAAATAACCCTAGATTTGTCTTCGCACAGATCTACCCAATTCATCATAAATAATAACATAAATAACCCTTAACTTTGCGAACACAGATAATTACTTAAAACATGCATAAATGAGATAGATTCAATAGTTTTGCGCAGCACTCATACATTATTCCATGAAAATATATTATTGAGTGACAGAATATAACATAAGCAGAATTGACAATAATACTCAAATGCACGATCATTCTTCAAATTCAGTCTTTATTCAATTCTAACATTCAAATTACATACTTCTCCACCCTGCGCACTCAGCTACAGGGGTCCGCACACTCAGCTGCGGACTTACTAAGGCCTCCTACACACTCATCTATAGTAGCTTTCGCCTTCTTGCCTAAGTGTAGGAAGCAAATCCTTCCTGCCTTCGTACTGCCCAAAACAACAAAACTCATTCAAAGTTCACAATTCTTCATTCTAAGTTATCTCTAAGACTCGCTATGACTCAACTATTTATAGCTTTCTTCCATACAATACCATGGTTCATGGACCATGGGAGAATCTTAAAACCAACCCAAAACAAGGGGCTAAAACCCCTTTGACTCCTATCTAGTTGCATGCTCCACATCCACATTTCGCGGAGACTTTACATTCTTTACCAAAACTTTTACAAAAATTGGATTAACTAACCCCAAAACTGACCCTAGGGACCCTATCCCAACACATATGGATACCTATAAGGCCTAAATTGAGGTGGTACACTTCCAAGTTGAGAATTAATAGCATGGTCATAGTTTTAAACAAATGGAATAACTTTAGGCATATCTCCAAATACATTGGAATGATCATTGATAACTTTTTAGAGATCCAATAGAACAGATGATATAGATGTTTGAACATCTAATGAACACAATTGTGCAATTACAGCATGGTGTCCATTTTTTAGTAATTTTGTCATGCTATTAGAGCTTATCACTTTAGAGGGTTTCCCTTGGATACCTATAAGCTCAATTTCCTTTCCTTTTGAGTAAAATATCATGAAATGGCCTTGAAAATTAAGGGCCAATGTTGCCAATGATTGTAACCATTGGACCTAAAATACAACATCAACACCACCTGATTTGAGTTGCAATCATGGGACTATCCAACAAATACTCCCCTATATTAGACTTAATACTATGTGACTTCCCTAACCAATTTAAGGTACCTCCATTTGCAATCATTACTTGAAAATCTAGTGCTAGATATAGAAATCAATTGAGAAATTTTTCAAATTTGTGATTAATGAGGTTATGGATACTAGTTGAATCAATAAACATTCTTACCTTTATGTTTTTGATATATCCTTCTATCTTGAAGGTTTTTGGACTACTTAATTTGACCAATGCATGAAAATATATAGCTGGAGTAGTCTCTTCTAGCTCTAGATATTGTGATGGTTCCATTTCTTGACCTTCTTCTTCTTCAAAGTCTATGTAGAATAATTTATTCATATGAAATTTATGCCACTTATCAGACTTGTTGTCACAATTGAAACATAGTCCCTTTGCTCTTATTTCCTCCATGTGTTGAGGTTTCAACTTTGATGTTTAATTGAGGTTATAAGAGGGACCCAGATGTTTTTTGTAGTTATTAGTGACCATTCTTCTAGTAGCCATAATTTTACTTTCAACTTTCCATGCCAATTTGAAAGCATGCTCTAGGGATTTAGGATCAAAGAGATTCACCTCATGTTGGTGGTTTTTTTAAGTTCCCATAAAAAGGTCTAACAAAGTATCATTTGAAATGCTCTTTATCCCTCGACTTTTAGAATTGTTGAATATGCTCTGTAACTAGACCATTTTGTCAAAGATTTATTAATTGCCTAAATAATGTATTTCTCTTAATATTTCCATAATTTACTATCAATCACTCCTTAAAAATGGACCAAGGTACAATAGAATTATTTTTCCTTTCACAAATCCATTGATACCATACAAAATTATCTTCTTCTAAAAGCATGGATGTAATATTTAGTTTTGTATTGTTGTCACTTGGTGTATATCAAAGTATTGCCCCATTTGGAACATCCATATTGTAGGATCATTACCATCAAACTTCATCATATTGATCTTTGGAATGAATTAGTTCCTTGGCATTGACCTGATGCCCTACTGATGTCGACCCTAAAGTGAAAATTCATAATTATGGTTATGTGATTCAATATGTGTGCTCTCCAATTGTGATAAAATAATTCCCATATGTGATTGAGTTCCACACAATTATTCTCCTTATTTTCATGATTTCTTTGGATCTCCATATGTTTTTGGAATCCTCTCCAAGAGAATATTTTCCTTGGAATTTATGGATCTTGTATCTCTTTCTTGGATTTTTGTATTTGTTCCTTGATAAATTTTTGTCTTTCTTCATTGACAATGTTTTGGAATTTTTCCTTGTTTTTCTCCATCTTTTGCTCCACATTCTTTACTAATACTTGCACCTTTGACAATTAAATTTTCATCTTGGCTACCTTGTATTAGACATCTTCTATTTCTTCATAATCCACGATGATCTTTCTAGATGTTTAAGTGGGAAAGTAAATTTGGAAGCACCCTTAGGAACCATGTGAGCAAATAAAATTTCTCCTCTTTTTCCTCTATCACAAATTTTGAATCACCAAATACAGATCTTCCAATCAAAATTTATGAAAATTGTATAATACATACCTTTCAAAATAGTAAATTGTAGATTATATGTCTCGCTTACCTTTATCCTGATATATCTTTGAAATTTGAGCCATTCTAAATTAGAAATTTTAGGATGCAGTAACTTGTTGTGCCATCTTTGAAATTCTAAAAGTTTGGTTAAAATTTGATGTGTCAAGTGAAATTTATGGTAACTTTCCCAAAACTTGTTGATTTTTTTCTCTTCCCAAGAATGAACTTGTATAGCATGCCATGTGCCTAATTTTTTGAATATGACTCTAAAATATTTACATGTGATACCTTTGTATGTTTCCTTTGATTCTTGATGATTTCACAATTTAGAACTTCTTTGGAAAAATTTACAGGGAAAATTCCAGTATCGCTCCTTTGAAACTAATTTTGGACAATTCACAAGCCCTAAATTCCATATGGCATCTCTCCAAGATTATAGTGAACTAGAGTCTCAAACTTTGACCAAATGTATGCCTAGATCTATCCTAGAGTAGTGCAAAATTTCGCAGTTTGAAAATTCCTCTAAAAATAATTATAGAGAAAATTCCATGACCACTCATGTGAGACTAATTTCAAGACTTATCACAAACCCTGACTTCCATAGGGTATATCTTAAAAAATATGGTGAACCAAAATATTAAATTTTGATCAAATGTACCTCTTGATCATTGCTCAATCTCTTAATAATTCCACGATTTAAATATTCCCCAAAAAAATTAAGTGAAAGATTCAACAATACTTGTTTGAAATCGACTTCAGAACCATTCAAAACCCTGAATTCCCCAAGGTATATCTCTAAAATTGTACTTAAACTAAATATATATTTTTTACCAGATATTCCCTTAACATCTTCTCACTATGCTCAAAAGTTCACCATTAGAACTCCATAAAAAAAAAAGTTATAGTGAAAATTCCAAGATGGATTTTTTGAAGTAGCAAAACCCTAGGTTGGTTTGATATGATGCCAAATCTTGTAAACCATGCACCTTAAAAATGATAAGAATCCAATAATTAAAGTCAAAATTGAGGGGAAAACCTCATTTTATAATAAATACAATGTATAAGATAATATTTGATGATCCTAAGACTAGATCTCCTTGATATATATATATAGGCGACAATGGGTACAATTATAATGAAATGGTACAATGAAAGGTTCTAGCCAATATAACAATATAAATTTAGAAATATAATACCTCAATATTTGGGACTTAATAAGGGGCTTAAAGTTTAAGATGGGGCTTGTGTAGGACTTAAAAAATTTCGTTAAAAGGAATAGCCTTCACCAACACGATTAATGATTAAATGGCATAGAATAATAAAAACCATTATCAAGGAGCACAAGGCTAAAAAACAAGATATTGAATAGTTACCACACCAACTAAGGATAATGTGAGAGATACAAACCATAGACATCCTCCTTACAAGTGACAAAAAAGTTCCCTTCATTAGATCCATCTTGCTAGATATTAGGAGCCTTGAACATTCACAAATATATCTTCAATGAATAAAAAAAGAATAACCAAGAAAGAGAGAGATTAAAGGAGTTGGCACCAAAAACACCAATGAAATATATTCTAGTCATGGCTTAAGATAGTAATATCTAAAATTTTAGAACAATTTGGTATGAGAGGAGAGACTATAGTTATAGACGAGACTCGCAACTTCGACTTATTATTTATTAATTAATTTTATACTAAGAAATCACATGGAAAGTGACTTGTCATCCATGCAAGTTGGAGCCTAAGTCAAAATAGAATTAGAATTTGCTTTTACATGTGTAAATACATCTTATATAGGTGGCATCACCATTAGGAGAAGATCAATTTACCTTTAGAGTGAAGCATTCCTCTAGAAATACATTGGAGGATCTTTATTTGAGGCTAAGCAATGATGTTTTGTCTACTCTCACTCCAACATCTAGCTCATAGGGTGGGATGACTTCTCCCAAAGTCAACAAAAAGTATGAAAATGTGGAAGACTCCTACAAATTTGTAAATTAGTCTTCAAATTATATCATAAAGTGATTTCCAATTCATCAAAGTGGCTTTTGGTGATTTCCATGTCATATCTTCAAGGTGGCAAGTCACTTAAGTGACCCATCCAAGTCCAAGTAAGCTTGAAAATAACCCCATGACTGTCACAAATTCCCATGACCTTCGTAATGATGAAAATTATCTCAAAATGCCAAAATGATTATAGAAATGTAGCATCTTTCGCATGGCATGTGTAGAGAGTGTCCATGTCCATGTAAATATCTCATCTATAACTTTGGTAATGTGGCCAATGGCTTGATATATGTGATATGCATTAAGAAGTATGATATTAATTTGGGAAATTTCAAACTAAATAAGCATGAGTAGAATCACCTCCAAGATATCATCACCAAAGTATGGTACATACATGAGAAAAAGAGGGTCTGTGTGGGGTAAAATAGGTGTATTGAACCATGGGTGTGAAAACCATTATAAATCCCAATTACCTTTACTAGAAAGTTAAATAGGGGAGTAGCCAAGGCTCCTACAAATCATATTTCCTAGTAGATTCATTTCAATATTCCTAAATATTTTTCCAATACATAAATTTCTGACTTGATGGAAGTTACTACCACCAACAGATAGTCAGTTAGAGTATATGGGATATATGGGATACAAATTAACCAACACTTATAGATCAATTATCCCATAACAAAAGCCATTACACCTTTGGCTCATCATAGTGGTCACATCTCATGCTAAAAGGTAGCGTACAGTACAAACAATATGACGTGTAACAATTATCTCCAACACAAATACAATACTCATCATAAGAGTACATGAGAACCCTCGAATATCCATAAATTTGTAAACATGAAATATTCTCATAGAATGGATATTAAATGCAAAGGAGGGTAAAGACACAAGAGCCTCATCCCTTCGTTGAGATAGAAATAAATCTATGTGTAAATGAAGCACATAATACAAATTTTTAGAGAATTTCATACAAGGTGCATGTCATTTTTCTTTTATTCACAATAAAGTGATGAATTCAATTAAATGAAACATGCATGTAAATGTAATGTTCATGCTAAAAATCTTATTCATACTAACCTAATCCAACATATGATTTATAACATGCTAAGTAAAATCATAAATCCAATGTAAATATTTGATGAATTCATTGATACCATAGGGTTTACCTTTGTGATTAATATTCATAAACCGCAACAAAAACATCAAAAATGAGTAATCCTACACTAGAACTTCCTTCAACCAATGACCAAAATATGAATCAGGATCATGATCATGTGAGGTAAGAACAAAAGCATGCCAAGGCTTACCTATATTTTTAAAAGCTTATTCAATCAAGAGGTAGATGGGTCTAGTGTAATTATCTTTCTCAATTTAACCATAAGATAAATTATCAACATTACTCCTAAAATCACTAGGAAAGAGGAGCTTTGATGGTGGTGCCAAAAGAAACACACAAAAATATTGCTACCCCTCCTTGTACATGTCATGCCTATCAAACACTTTTTCAAAAGATACAATACCACATGGAACCTTGTTGTCTCTCAACTACTCCCTTAATTATTCTTCTCTACAATCAATACTATACGTGGAAAAATCATGTAAGTTGTTCATAAACCTCACAATCTACACATAATCATAAATAAAAAAAAACCTATTAGTTAACATAATTATTGGGGATCGGAATATCACTTCAAATTTTATGATTTTCATTAGAACTTACGATTTTCATTAGAACTTCACCAAGACAAATAATTCGTACTAAATGGAAGCAACATTAGCTTTTTCATGTATAAGAGATTCATGAACTGGGGATGTCCAGGATGGAAATTTTTTGTTATCATTTGGCCATGAAAAAACTCTTTTTGCACATGTAAATCAATCCTATTAGTGAGTTGATACAATTTTTCCTACACCATGGAGTGGTTTTCACATTCCTTGATCATGTTTGGTTGTCCACATGAACAAAATATGTAATTCTTTGTTCAAAACCATAATCATCATCATTTATGTCATATCCCCATCAAAGTAAAAACAACTTTTATGTCAGTTTTTCTTTTCAATATAGAGAAGTGCATCAATATGTCTCAATCTCCTTATTGTCATGATCTTCTTCAAGGGTTTCTTCATTAGAAAATCATCTTCCAAATTATTGAAATATGTGTAGGTTTTAACCCTGTACAGAAATTACCTACAAACGAATTCTTAAAGCAGAAAATAAGCAATGGCGAGAACATAAAACATAAAACAAATAGACACAAATATTTTCCCCTGAATCCCAAAATCGGGACTACCAGATTGATTTTTCATTATGTTCCTTTTAATGTTACAATACATATATATACATGTTGAAGTATTCATAAAACCCCAATCCATTAACCCTGGATTGGAACATAATCATAGTTCCCTTGACCAGATCTACAAAATACCATAGGCAAAAAACCATCATGCTCAAAACCATGTGAAAAACTCATGCAAAAACCCATAGGTAGGTCTACCCATATTATAAGGTCAAAAAAAAAAAATTTCAAGGCACTTCCCTGGACCCCGTGCAGGGGGGATGCCACCCCCTCATTTGCACCTTACACAATGAACAGGGGAGGCTATCACCCCCTCGTGTGTGCGACTAGTCATGGAAAAAATATATCGCACACCCAACATTATCCCACTTGTTATTTTCTTCTCCACACAAAGGGTCACAGGAGAGCTTATTCAGCCCTGCAATGCCCATTGTTTCTCTACACCAAGAAAGCTTCCTAGTGCTCACAGACTTCTTCAATGCATCTGCAACATTCTTCAAAGTGTCCACACTTACCAACAACACCTTTCTTTCCTCAACCATATCCCTCACAAAGTGATATTGTACATCAATGTGATTTGTCTTTGAATGAAAAGAGGGGTTCTTTGCCAAGACAATTGTAGTTTGGATGCCACAGTATATCCTTAGAGCTTGTTGTACCAACCCCATACTAGAACACAATCTTTGCAACCAAACTTCTTCCTTGCTTGCATGAGTGGATGCCATGTATTCAGCCTTTATAGTTGAAAGAGCCACTACACACTGCCTCCTACTCATCCAACTGACTGCTCCTCCAAATAGGTTAAACACATACCCACTTGTAGATCTTCTTTAATCAAAATCACCAACCTTGTATCCATCAAAAAAGCCATGGATGTCCAAAAATTTGTCCAATCCTGGTCTTCCTTAGTAGCACAGACCATAATCATTAGTGCCATGCAAATAATTGAAGACATGCTTCACTTTTGTCCAATGCTCCTTCCTTGGTTTTGGCATAAACCTGCTCAATACTCCCACTGCATGTGAAATGTCTAGTCTAGTGCTACCATTGCATACATTAAGCTACCTACTACACTTGCATATGGAACATAGGATATGCCCTCTTACTCTTCTTGTGTCTTGGGCCACTATTTAGCATATAACTTTACACCTACAGGAATAGGAACCTTCACTGGTTTACTATCCCACATATTAAACCTTTGCAATATTATTTCGACATACTTCCTCCAGTTTAACCAAAGCTTCCTTTTTTCCCGATCGCGTTTATTTTCCATGCCCAAAATATATTTTTCAACATCAATATCCTTCATGTCGAATTTGGAGGACAATTGGATCTTCAAATCTTGGATAATTTCTTTACCATTTACAATTAGCAACATATCATCCACATAGAGTGACCAAATAAATAACACGGTCACCAATTAATTTAAAATAAACACAATGAAGGAAAATGGAAGGATCTGAGTGCTCTACAACCCTAGAAGCCCTGCACCATTGACATGCCCAAAACCCAAGGTCGGAACCTACATTCCCTGACATCTCCAACAATTTAGCCAGATAGTGGGCCGTTAGACAGCCTGTGATGATAGACGCAGACGGGAGGGGAGATATCCCCTCCTACCGAGATGTTGCGGTGGGAGACTCATGCCAAAAAACAAAAACTCATCCACAAGCCCAAGAAGCAACTAATTCAACAAATGGCCCAGTCCTCGGGGTGCAATGGCAGGCTCGAAGCAAGCGGTAGTGTCTTCCATGTGCAGCAAAGAAACCCATATTTGTAATCCTGATGAACAAAACAGAAAGATATAGAAGCTTCATGAAGGACCACACGATGATCTGCAAGTTCATAGGAGTGCAGCCGATGGAGAAAGACCTAATAAAGTGGATACAACAGAAATGGAAACCCAAAGGCCATATCAAACTCAAGTTGGGAGCAAAAGGCTTCTTTACAGTAATCTTCTCAAACCTGCAAGATAAGGAAAGATTATTTGAAAATGGTCCCTATTTCCATTATAATGCAGGTTTGTTCATGCGATATTGGGAGGAATTTTATGACCCATATAAAGAGAAATTCCTGGCAGCCCCTGTATGGGTAAGACTCTTTGGACTCCCAATGGACTTCTGGGATCCAGAAATATTAGAAGGAATAGGGAAAACAATAGGAAAATTTATTAAAATAGCTAAAACCACAAAAAGAGGTCGATAAACATCTATTGATGGTGTTGGACCTGCCAACATTCAAGGGATCACCCCGGTATGAATTCCCAACTAGACCTCACATCGTTTTGTGTGGGATTCCCATCCGGTATGATGGCCTGGTTTCCATTATCTTAAGGATTTGCCTCAACTCTTGCTTGTCAGCACAGGACAGTGGTTCACTTTGTCTTTGAGAAGTGACGTTCGCATGCCTCGTGAGTGTAAGTGTACTTGTGTCAACAGTTTTTTCGCTGTGAGGGGAAGAAGGTGAATGTGAGTTCCAAGTTGAAAGGGATCAGTCCCAACTCAGCTAGGAACACACGACACAAAGGACATACACATTTTTTGGTGGAGCAGTCCACTCAGATGTGGCAGCCACAACATACAAGGTAAAATAACACGTACATCACTCACGGAACAGTTCGAACGAGTGAAACAGTTGTTACAAAAAAGTTCATGTGAAAGGTATGTCTGATGTCCGACAAAGCAATCAACACGGACAGGATAGCATTAACCTCATATATAACACATTTCCATTAATAGATTATGCATTACAACAAGTGAATCAGTTTAGATGTAGAACACAGGTTAAAGCAACATGCATTACAAGTGTTAAAGATCAGTCTTACAACAGATACAATACATGTGTGAAAACGTGTTGGCATGTTAACAGGCTTCTGAATTAAGTGATAATTCCAAGACACATCGTTACACCATACATCATTAACCCCATCAGCGAGGCGTTGAAGCCACTACTTACTCCTCAAAGAAAATATTACAGACTCTCTTGGCTATGTTGGAGGAGCTGAGGTGAAAAGTCCCTTTATGTACAAATGAGGGGGCTATTTATATCCAAGGGTGAAACTAACCTTGTGGTTGTTCGACTACCCTCATAACCGTTTGACTTCCATGACTTTTCGACTTACATGACTCTATGTTCAACAAGTGGGTCTCTTGGACTTCCACGTTACATCACATTTGTTGAAAACAAGCCGATAGTGGAAATGTGGGCAACATGACTCATGACTTGACATGACAATGTTGGTACATTCGTGCTAGTGGAGTGCATGTCGAGCTACAGTGCTGCTGAGTGATGGATGTCTTCATGGTGTATAGCTTCACCTCTACATGGCGAAGTGCGTGGATTCTTCAATGGCCCTTGGTTCGCTTGATGAAGCTTTAGCATGTTGTTCCTTGCTTTCATGTGGAAGGCTTGACAGGCTCACTTGTTCACGAAGGTGCATGTTCGTCGTGTTTGCTCGTTCGCATGCTTCGTTCATTCGTCTGTTTGTGAACCTCTCCATCTACATGTGCTCCCTTCATTCATCCCATTCATTGTCTTGGCATGTTTTTTGGTGTACCTGTACCTACAGTCACTCATGTCAAGACGACATTAAATCCAAAACCTCCTAGTCTACCATGAAACATGATCATTTGGATGCAGGTGACCAGAAGAGGCAGCGGGGCTATGATGCAAGATGATGGCTCTGGAAAATTCTGATGAAAACTACACAAGAGTCACTGAGGGATGGAGACATACAATCTAAGTCGACAATGACTGTCTGCAAGGTCTGGCTCGGCTGGGAGGCAAAATTGTGCAAATTTCAAGAGGGACAGTCTGGGCTGCAGGAGGGCAAGGCAGGCATGCTCTGTGCATTTTTCGGAAGGAACAGTCAGCAAGGACTGGATAGCTAGATTTACACAATTTTCCAGAGGAGCAGGATGGGCTACATGAAGGGTCATCAGGCAGGGATTGAGTAGTTTTTTTGGGGAACTGCCTGGGAGACTGGCACCCAAAACTACGGAATTCCCATAGGGAACTTCCAGTTGGCTGCTGGGGTCACTAGCAGCCAAAACTATGTAATTCCTAGAGGGAACTACCAGTTAGTTTCTAGGGTCACTGGAAGCCAAAACGACACAATTCCCAGAGGGAACTAGCAGTTGGCTGCTTAATCACTGGCAGCAGAAACTACACAATTCCTGGAGGGAACAGGCAGTCTACTACTAGGAGTTTCTGGCTGGGAAAACTGCACTGAGGCTAGGAGGTCAGCCTGCTGATCATCTCTATGCAATTTCTAAGCTAAGCTGACTAATGGGCAACGAAAGGCCTGCTCATGAGCACTACGTAATTTCTGAGATGAACAGTCGATCGACTATTCGGATGACTGGAAGGGAAAACTACGCAATTTTTTGAAGGAGATAGGGACAAGCACTTGGTGTCTTTCTGGCCTATCTGCACAATCTCCTCAGTCAGTTGAACAGGTGAGGTCAATGGCTTATGCACAATTTTTTTAGAGGAGTCAATCGCAGGGTGACTGTCGGGTCCAACTTTCCAAGTAGCCAGCATGAGAGTTGATTGAGTTGCTTGTGGGCAACATAGCTTGAAAGGACTAGCTTGGTGCTTCTGCATTGTTCTGGTTGACAATTGATCAAGTTGAAAGCAGGGTTATGGTTCGGCTGTCAGTGATGAGTCTGGTCATCAGAACTTCAGAAAAATGACTAAGTGTGTGAATAGTCGAAAGATGCATAGGTGATCATACAAACACACACTCGCATGACTTGACGATGAAATGACCAAACCATCCAGACACACATGATCAACATGATTGGCCAGCAATGCAAGCAACAAGTCTGAAACTCATGATTGATCGTTCATGATCGAGACGACACTTGCGTGACAGTGAATGTGACTTTGTGTGTGAGTGCGACAGGTTTTTTCAGGGCGAACACAACAAACACATACGAAGCAAAGAATTTGAGCATAACTAGAACACAATCGCAAGCATGACTTAGACATCAACATGCAAGGACTTGAATGCAATAAACAAGCAAGATGAATGTAAAGACTCACACGAATGCACGGAATGAACCCGAGTGTGTGCAGTCATCAAGTGAAACTCTTCAAGGGAGGCTCTGAAATTAGTGTAGGCCAAAATTTTGGAGGGTGGTTATAGTCGCTACAACACTTGGCGGCACACTAGTGGAACTCCAGCTTCTCTGTTTTGGTTCATTGCTAACAAAGGGCCTTAGTCTTTCATGGAGTATTGAATCATTCTGCAAGTTACTTTAGTTTCCCCACTTACCCCATGGACATACATGGTTCACCCTTTGCCAACTCAGTCAAACACAATCAAAAGTTCAGCTTAGATCTCAGTGTTTCGAATCTAGAAAGGGTAGTTTAGTTCGAAAGTTGAAGATTTTCAGAGAATAAGTTTTCATCTTTGGTGTTGCTCCGCTGCCAGCAGGCTTGGACAGTACCCTGGAGGAGTCAAACAAGAACACACACATTTCTCCACTGCCAGCAAGCCTGGTCAGTACCCCGTTGGAGTTGCAACTTCACCTCTTTGCGCAAGAAGCCTTTCTCTTCTTTCACCTTTGTATTTTTTTAATAGAATTTTGCATAGGCACTTATTTATTTTTGGGGCAGAAGAGGGATCCCGACTTATTGAGAGCAGAAGAGGTTGTTCCTTCATAGAATCATGTAAGACCTTTGACATAGGTTTTCTCATTTAGATTTTTCTCTTCTTCGTTTCTACTAGTTGGATTAGCTTAAACACACAAAGTAGAAGGCCTAGTACCGGCATGGGGATTCCAAATGTGGACACACGTTCATGGTTGGACCAAAGCTTCCCTTACAGACAGTTCATATTTTCTGTCAGGACTTCATCGGCCAAAGGTTGTAACTAAGCACATAGAAAACGGATTCAAGACTGGCTAAGTGTTGCAGTGTCACAAGTCTCTTCACATTTTAGCCACACACTCTATTCAAAAGCTAGAACGTAGTAGTTGGAAGCACTTATTTCCGAAAACAAAATAGTAATATATCAAACAAATAAAATGAACGTGAACAAAAATAGTAAGTAGAATCAAACAAAGTGAAAGAAAAGATAGTAAGCAAAACAAACTAGATGAAACAATGAGAAGCAAGCAGGACTATGTACATGGCATGGGCACAGCCCAACCTACTAAAACTAGTGTTTGAGGATTTGGCCATTGACAGGAAGATTGTCAATCCTCTCGTCAAGTGATTACAAATGATACATGTGTAGCCAATTTTCTCATGGACGAATGCCAGTCCACTAGGTTGCGCTACCAGAACCTAGTGGCATTCCAGAAGACGTTTAAGTGAAGACAACACCACTGTTTCAGATACTGTGTGCAACATGGGCTCAGATGATGGCACAGGGTATTTGTTTTTACTCCAAGAAGGGTTCAAGTTTCTGAAGTCAATGCGTAAGCGAATCTTCCCTAATTTCTTACATTCAGGATTTAAATGGGAAAACCGAGTACGATGATGAACTTTGCAAGTAATCTAAACACTTAAAATGTTAGTCAATCTTTTTGGCGAAAGGAGGAAAAACAACATGTATGTGTTACCTATTCTTTGCTACAATGGCTTGTCTTCTCCTTTACCTAGAAAATCATGTTGGATTGTTCGCATGTAGTGGGTACTCATGCAGAGCCATCCTGGTATTGGTGCAGTGTGTAACTTGTACCGAGATTGGCCATCTTCGGATCATGGTAGATTCCTAGGTTGCTCTGTTCGTTCATAGTGTTGGTCCTTTGTGTGTTCAACACGAGTGCTTCAGCATCATAGTTTGTGACTTCGGACATCAAAAAACTTGAAATCATGCATGGTTCATTTTTTTCGGTGACTAAGATACATCGGTCCTTGAGCCATCATGTGTTCCTGATTTGTCAAGACTCATGGCCCACAGCTTGTCTGTACACGGACCGTTTGGCATGCTAGTACTGCTACTACTACATTGTTGCTACTACTGCTACTATCATAAAAAAAAAATTGTACAAGTTTCATTGTCATCAGTTGGGCAAGGAAGGAGTCCCAAATGCTTGTCTGATGAGGTTGGAATAGGCTGTTCAGGATAACACTCCAATGTCTTTTCTAGGAGGCAGTTGCCAAACATGAGTTCTGCGAAGACCAATGATTTTTTCTCGTCATTAAGGGAAGTGACATTATGCTTCATGTACCTCTCGGAATCTACCCGGCTTTGGTTGCATTTTCCCTTGTACGGAAGCCACATGTGAGACCAGTCTGTAGTAAAATATCCATCTAGCTTGCTACACCAATCTCTGCTAAGTAGTAGAAGGTATGCTTCCGGGATGTCTACAACCACTATGTTGATGCATTGGTGGACTCTACAATCATGAGATATTTGGATTATCATGTCTCGTAGTTCACCAATGGTTGGTACCAATATCCAATCAAGTTGGATGATTCGTGCGGATGTTTCGCTCCATCGTGCATTGATAGTTTTCACAATGGAGAGCAGCATGACGTTGGTTGTCGCACCGGAATCAACCAGACAATTGTTTTCAATTGAAAATTTGAAAAGATAGCAGGAATGGGGGGAAACTGAGTGTGCTTCTTCCATCCAAAGTGTATTGAGCACAGTGGAAAGTGATATGGGAGGTGTGCTTTCTCCCTTGCTAGTAGAGGTTGCGCTGTCTATTATTGTCTATCCTAGTGCACGCAGTAGGATATCTCGCTGACTCTGGATCTTAGCCAACTCAAACAAACTAATGTTTGCTCGAGTTTTCTTCATGTCATCAATAATGTTGTATTACATAGGTGGTAGACTTACCAAGGTGTCCGGGGTAGAATAGATGTTTGTGTTGTCCGACAAAGTGTTTTGCAATTTGGTACTCATGGAAGTACTCTTTCCCGTTGTTGTCTTCCCAGACTTGTCTTATGTTTTCTGCTTTGGGGCGGCCGGTGGATCAGCCTTCCTTATCAGCAGTCTAATCTTCTCTTACATTTCCCCAAGTGTACGGGGAGCCCCTTTACTCCTAAGATTGTAATGGTCATTTTGTCTTGGGGGATGCTTCTCGGTGTTTATCTTCAACATTGCTTGCGAGCACTGATATGCATTCACCACATACCTAGAACTTGATGCTTCAACAGGTGCAATACCTTATTCATAATCTCTATCATCTAGCTACTTTTGCATACCGCTCTTTGCATCGAGTGTATGATTTTATACCGAGTTTGTGACTCGCTTCCAGTCCGAACAGAAGTTCTCGGGGTGATGTTCTTCATGGAACAAACAGAAATCGAGATCTGCGCACTAATCGACATTGAACACAGAGCTCTGCACATTTTTTTGAGCGGACTAGTTGCTGCCTCATGAGTTGCTTCCCTGTCTCTATCTAGGTAGATAGCTCCTTCCAAATGTGTCTGTTTTCCATTGTTTAAGCTCGAACACTTAAAATTTTAAGTTCTTGACGAGGCAAGTGAGGGTTTCAATATCATTTGCTTCCTTATCTCTACCCTTGCTCACTATTGCTTGGGACTTCCTACTCGCTTCTTTGGAGTCCTTTGCTGGTTCATCATCCTTGATGAGTCCAATCACGCGCAGGTCTTTTTCGACAACAATAACCTCTTCGAAGTTTTCCAAGAGTGTTGGTTTCATAGCTTGCTTGACGAATTTTGCAATGCTGGTTGGCAGTGTAGACATGTAGTAATCAACAATGATGGAGTCATGAGGTTTGGTGTTCGCTGCAAATTTTTTCAATATGCGTGTAAACCTCTAGTTGAAATATTTTACCTTTTTTTCCCCTCCACCTTCAGGCTACCCAATTCTTTCAGTAACATAGTTGGGGTCTTGTCATCAACAAAATTTTCAAGGAACATGTGTTTGAATGCACCCCAGTTTTGTATGGAGTTTGGTGGAAGGTTGTGATACCACGCAGCTGCATGACCGTCCAAGGTACATGGGAACAATCTACAAGCTACGTCATCATGACGTACCTCAAGGGCCTGCGGCTATAAGTAGAAGTTATCCAAATGATCTTCAACCTTCACCATGTTGTCAAGGTTGAACTTGATGTTCATTCTCTTCGTTCGCTTCGGCATCTTGTGCATAACAACCGGGAGAGCCAATGGTCCCTGATTCATCCATTCAAGATTTGGGTCAACCATCTCTTCTTCTTCATCATCCTCTTCCTCTCTTCCAAATTCTGATCGTTCCGACTCTGAGTCTGTTGGTTCGTCTCCACCTCCACCTCCTTTGTTGCCTTCCCCTCCGCCTCATTTATTGGATTATGATCCCAAGATCACAAGATTGTCTTGTTCACCTTGCCGGAATACCGGAGGTTCCTCTCCATCTTCAATAGCTTTTGCCAAACCTTCAAGTGTGGCAAGGACTACTTCTTCCGCCGATGACACAAAAACTCCCGTGGGAGTGGCTTTCAACTTATTTGATGCGTATGGAAGGTGTTGTATGCCTGGGATTAGTCTGACTGCTTTCGCGAACTAGCGCGTGATGGGATAGATAGAGCGAAGGTGTTGATATGGAATCTCATGTTCAATTTTGGGAGGTGAGTAACCAACTGCAGAGTCACGTGTAGGTGATAGGGAGAGTGAATTACTGCCTTGACTAGATGGTTGATGAGTGAGTGTGAGGGGAATTTCGTCCATGTACAACAGGTTTCCCTCCTTCTAGCACTAGAAATGTTGACCGTGTTGGACCCACCAACATTCAGGGGATCACCTCAGTATGAAGTCCCAACTAGACCTCACACCGTTTGGTGTGAGAGTCCCATCCAGTACGATAGCCCGATTGCCATTATCTTAAAGATTTTCCTGAACTCTTGCTTTTCAGCACAAGAGAGTGGTTTTCTTTGTCTTCGAGAAGTGAGGTTCACGTGCCTAGTAAGTTTAGGTGTACTTGTGTCAATGGTTCTTTCACTATGAGGGAAAGAAGGTGAAGGTGAGTTCTAGGTTGAAAGGGATCAAACCCAACTCGACTAGGAACACACAACACAAAGGACATACACAGCTTCCGGCAAAGAAGTCCACTCGCATGTGGCAGTCACAACATACAAGGTAAGGTAACATGTACAACACTCATGGAACAGTCTGAATGAGTGAAACGGTTGTTACAACAAGTTTCATGTGAAACGCTTTTCTGATGTCCGATAGAGCAGTTGACATGGACGGGGCAACATTAACAGCATATACAACGCATTTCCATTAATAGATTATGCATTACAACAAATGAATCAGTTCAGATGTAGAACACAGGTTAAAGAAACATGCACTGCAAGTGTTAAAGATCAATCTTACCACAAATACAATACATGATTGAAAACATGCTAGCCTGTTAACAGTCTTCTGAATTAAGAAAAATTTCCAAGACACGTCATTACACCATACATCACTAACCCCTTCAGTGGGGCATTGGAGCCACTACTTACTCCTCAAAGAAAAGATTATAGACTCTCTTGGCTATGTGGGAGGAGCTGAGGTGAAAAGTCCCTTCATGTACAAATGAGGGGGATATTTATATCCAAGGGTGAAACTGACCCTTGTGGTTGTTCAACTACCATCATGACCATTCGAATTCCATGAATTTTTTATGTACATGACTCTATGTTCAACAAGTGGGTCTCTTGGACTTCCACATTACATCACATTGATTGACAACAATCTCATAGTGGAGATGTGGGCAACATGACTCATGACTTGAATCGACATGACTTGACATGACAATGCTAGTACATTCGTGTTGCTATTGGAGTGCATGTCGAGCTATAGTGCTACTGAGTGATGGATGTCTTCATGGTGTATCATAGCTTCACCTCTACATGGCGAAGTGTGCGGAGTCTTTGATGGTCCTTGGCTCACTTGATGAAGCTTTAGCATGTTGTTCCTTGCCTTCATGCTGGAAGGCTTTACAGGATCACTTGTTCACGAAGGTGCATGTTCGTCGCGTTCGTCCGCTTCGCATACTTTGTTTGTTTGTTTGTTGGTGAACCTATCCATTTGCATGTGCTCCCCTCGTTCATCCCATTCGTTGTCTTGGCATGTTTTTTGATGTACTTGTACCTGCAGCCACTCATGTCAAGACGACATCAAATCCAAAACCTCCTAGTCTACCATGACACGTGATCATTCAGATCTAGGTGATCGGGAGAGGCAGCAGGGCTATGATGCGAGATGATGGCTCTAGGAAACTCGTGATGAAAACTATGCAAGAGTCACTAAGGGATGGAGACAAACAATCTGAGTTGACAATGACTATCTGCAAGGTCTGGCTCAGTTGGGAGGCAAAATTGCACAAATTTTGGGAGGGACAGTCTGGGTTGCAGGAGGGCAAGGTAGGCATGCTCTAGGAATTTTTCAGAACGAATAGTCAACAGGGGCTGGACAACCAGATTTGCGTAATTTTCTAGAGGAACAAGTCAGGCTGCATGAAGGGTCAGTAGGCAAGGATTGTGCTATTTTTCTGGGGAACTGCCTGGGAGACTGGCACCCAAAACTGCGCAATTCCTAGAGGGAACTGCCAGTTGGTTACTGGGGTCACTAGCAGCCAAAACTACGCAATTCCCAAAGGGAACTGCCAGTTGACTGCTGGGGTCACTCGAAGCCAAAACTGCACAATTCTTAGAGGGAACTGGCAGTTGGTTGCTCAGTCACTGGAAGCAAAAAATGCGCAATTCCCGGAGGGATAAGGTAGTCTACTGCTAGTAATTGTTGGCTAGGAAAACTACACTAAGGCCGGGAAGCCATCCTTTTGATCATCTCTGCATAATTTCTGAGTTGCGTTCACTGATGGGTAGCGACAGGCTTGCTCATGAGCACTACACAATTTTTTAGATGAGTAGTCCATCGACTGTATGGATGACTAACTAGGAAAACGACGCAATTTTCTAAAGGAGATAGGGATGCGCACTTGGTGTTTGTACAAGCTATTTGCAAAATCTCAATCAGTTGAATGGGTGAGTTCAATTACCTTTGTGTAATTTTTTAGGGGATTCAGTCCCAGGGTGATTGTCGGGTCCGACTATCCAGGTGGCTAGCATGAGAGTTGATTGAGTTGCTTGCGGGCAACGCAACTTGAAAGGACTAGCTTGGTGCTTCTACGTTTTTCTCATTGACAGTCAATCAAGTCGAAAGCAGGGTGATGGTCCGACTGTCATTGAGGAGACTAGCTATCAGAACTTCAGCAAAATGACTAAGCGTGTGAACAGTCTAAAGATGCATAGGTGATCATACGAACACACACTCGCATGACTTGACAATGAAACGACCAAACCATCCAGACACACATGCTCAACATGACTGACCAACGGTGCAAGCCACAAGCGCGAAACTCGTGATTGATCTTTCATGATCGAGACGACGCTTGTGTGACAGTGAATGTGACTCTATGTGTGAGTGTGACAGATGCTTTCATGGTGAACACAACAAACACATACGAAGCAAAGACTTTGAGTGTAACCAAAACACGGTCACAAGCATGACTTAGACATCAACATGCAGGGACTTGAATGCAACAAACAAGCAAGGCGAATGTAAAGGCTCACACAAGCTCATGGAGTGAATGTGAATGTGTGCAGTCATCAAGGGAAAGTATTTAAGGGAGGCTCCGAAATTGGTGCAGGCCAAAATTTTGGAGGGTGGTTGTAGCCGAGACAACAACATCCTATGTAAGAATCTACATGTATATGAATATAGTAGAACCCGTACCTGAATCAGTAGAGCTAGAATACCATGAAGACATATGGCAACAGACCCTAGACTATGGGCATATTCTTTTCATATGCTAAAGGTGCCATGAATATGGCCATTTATTTAAAGAATTCCCATTGAACCAGGAAGGCCCAGAGCTAAAGGAAAAACAACCGAAAACCCCACAGGAAGGAAATGAGGGGTTCTAAGAGGTTAATAACAAGAGAAGGACACCAAAGGGACTCCACAACCCAGAAAAAGATAACCAAACTCAGTTGAGTAGTAAAAACAGATATGAGGTACTACAGGTGGAAGAAGAAGCAGAAATCGAAACCTGACTCATGGATTACCAAGAAAAAGGAAAAGAAAGTAGTTCTAGTCAAGCAAAAACAAAACCTAAGCGAAAAGCTCAAATATATCTCATAGATGAAGATGAATGGGTAGGGATGGAAACCACTACAATGGAAATTGACCCAAGCAAGGGGGAGGAGCTAAGCATTAAAGAGGAAGTCCTCAAGAAATTTTTAAATGAATGGAAGCATTTAGATGAAATATTTATACCAGGGGACCAAAAGAAACTGTACAAAGAGACCTTTCAACAATATAAATCCAAACAAGGACAAGGACAAGTTGAGATCATAGAGCAACTGGGTATGCACCAGGAAAACCCCTAGGAGTACCAAAACAAAGCAAAAGGCGGAAAAAAAAGAAGCAAGAGAACTTTACAGGAATCGATATAGATAATGGGAGAGATTTTGGTGAACACGAGTAGGGTGGTACCGCTATCAGTGGTATACCAACAACTTAACAAAGTTTCCCAATGATAGTAATATCTTGGAATATAAGAGGCCTAAATAGCTGAGGAAAACAGAGATACCTAATGGAGCGATTGAAAAAAGAAAATCCACAAATTACGCTTCTCCAAGAAACTAGAAGAGATTATGAGGAAGATGAAACCAAGGTATGAGGCAGTAGCAATAGACACAAAAGGAAGTGCAGGAGGAATAGAAATAATATGGAATTCAGCAGAAGTAAAAGCAGATTATTGGATAGGGATGCAGTGCATCCTCACAGGTTAGTTCTGAAACATACGAACTAAAGAATGGTTCATGCTCTCGGTAGTCTATGGCTTGCACATTCCAATTGAAAAGGAAAACTTCTTAAAAAATATAAGGACCCTAAACCAAATGCATGACGAAAAACTCTAGCTGATTGCAGGTGACTTCAACCTAATAACATCGTTAGAGGAGAAAAAAGCAGGGATTAGAAGGGAGGAGCCCGAAATGGAACAATTTAGGGACATCCAAGAAGAGCTACATCTGGTGGACATCCCAAAAATAAATGGAAGGTACACATGGAACAATGGAAGAGGAGGAAATAGGCAAATAGCACCTCACCTTGATAGATTTTTGGCAACAGAAAACCTAATCACCAAAGATGTTTACTACGATGCATCCATCCTACGCTGCTTGGGTTTGAATCATTGGCCGATTAGACTAGAAGTGGATATGAAACAAGCGAAAATCAAGAGACCCTTCAAGTTTGAAGCTTTCTGGTTAAGAGATCTGACCTTCCTTGGAAAACATAAGGAGTGGTGGAAAGCTAGTGAGAAAGAAGGAAGAAACCTAATGCATACTTTCCAACTCCTCCTCAAAGAAATTAAAGATAAAATTAAAAAATGGAACAGGGAAGGGTTTGGTAACATACAACAGGATCAAGAACTCCTTCAGGCTAAGATGAGGAAGGTGCAACAAAAAATAATAAATGATGGAAGAACTAAAATCCTAGTGGAGGGAGAAGGACAAATTCTAAACAATTTGGAGGAAAGGAGACAGTAGGAAGAGATCCTGTGGAAACATAAATCAAGAATTCAGTGGCTGGAGGAAGGGGAAAGAAATACTAGATATTTTCACAAAGCAATGATTCAACACCGTCAGCATAACAGGAACTTCTCCCTAGTGGACTAGGTAGGAAATCATCTCACTCAAAAGGAAGAAGTGGAGAACTTGCTAGTCCACCACTTCCAAAACTTGTTAATAGAACCCAATATAGATAGGATAGAGAACGTATCCAGAATAACTTGGCATATCCCCCAATTAGTGAGTCGAGATCAGAACCTGACCCTACTAAGGGAAATCAGTAAGTCTGAGGTGGAAGACATTATCAAAGGCATTGAGAAGAACAATGCTCCAGGCCTGGATGAGTTCACAACCGAGTTCTTTTAGGCAACATGGTCGTTCATGGGAGAAGATATTATGGAAATCGTGGAGGAGTCTCAACGCAATAAAAGAATGCACCCAACACTAAATTCCATTTTCCTTTCTCTTATCCCCAAATCCGACCACTCGAAAGAACCACAAGTATTCAGACCAATATCTCTCTGCAATGTAATATATAAAATCATGGCCACAATCATGGTGAATCACCTCAAACCTATCTTTCCTAGATTAATCTCCCAATAGGAGATAGGCTTTGTCAAAGGGAGCAAAATTGTGGATGGAATTGTTATGGCTCAAGAGGAAATTCACTCCCTGAAGAATCAAAAAGCTAAAGGTATGATGATAAAACTAGATTTATCGAAATCTTATGACCGCCTAAGTTGGAAGTACCTACAAGGTATCCTAAAAGCGTTTAACTTTTATTCTAGATGGATAAGATGGATATCGTCGATGATCTCAACCCCGGTGTTATCAATCCTCCTCAATGGATCTCCTACGAAGGCCTTCAATGCAACAAGGGTTCTTATACAAGGCAATCCAATGTCCCCATTCTTATTCATACTGGCTACTGAAGGATTAGGAAGATATATAAAAGAAAAAGTGCAAGGCGAACAATTTACAGGTCTCAGAATGTGGGGCAATGATTTTTCATAAACACATCAAAAGTTTGTTGATGACATAATGATGTTTGGGCAAGCAACCCTCAAGGAAGCCAGAGCCCTGATGGAGATCTTGAACAATTTCACTAGTGCCTCTGGGACAGAGATCAATAAGGATAAGTCGGGCATATTTTTATTCAATACTACAGCCCCATCCCAAGCCTTTCTAGCAAGTATTATGGGCTTCCGCATAGGAAAACTCCCTTTCGAAATACTTAGGGATCTTGCTATGTCTCTACCAAATCAGAGTGGCAAACTAGAAGACTCTGCTGGCGAAAATCTAAGGGAGAATGCAGAACTTGACTTTCAGATCAATGAATATGGAAAGTCGAGTAATATTGTTGAAAGCAGTGCTTCAGTCAATCTTGATCTACCAATTATCTAGTCAAGTTGTTCGCAAAACGATGTGTCAATGGATTATTGACATCTTTAAGAAATTTCTGTGGCAGGGGCCAAAAAAAAAATGTGCCTTGCTATCCTGGCATTGGCTTAGCAAGCCATTAAAAGTAGAAGGGTTGGGTCTCAAAGACCCTTATATGCTAAACCAGGTCATGGGGGCCAAGTTATGGTGGACATGGATTCAAGTAGGAACAGATCTATGGAAAGAAATATGGGAGATAAAATATGGAATTCCACAATCGATCTAAGGAAGGCTGAGAGTCCCAGAAAACATCAAGGGATCAGCCATATGGAATTTGGCATCAGAAAATAGTAAACTGATAAGAACTCATAGTTTCTAGGAAATAAGGGGAGGAGACAAAGCCAGTTTTTGGAATGAGGCTTGGCGGCAGAGAGAAAAATTACATAATAGAATTGATATGGGGGAAATATGTCAATTCACCAATAACCCTACAAATCAGACAGTAAAAAAAAATTGGAGCCCAAACATGGGAGAACAATGGAGAAAATGGAAGCAAAAACAAGACTATTCGGATGTTATAGAATCCATTCAGTGGGCAACATATGAGAAGGAGATGGAGTCTCGAAAAATTTCAATATCGAAAGGCCTGAATAATAACGTCGGGGTGAAAAATCAAAGGGATGTTTACCATACAAGAAAGCTACCACCTACAGGAAGCACACCACCACCAGCAAGGGCCACCCATATGGGATCGAATTTGGCAAGATAAATTATGGCCGAAAATTGCTTTCTTTATGTGGATAACTCAGAATGGTAGAGCACTCACTTAGGATCAATTACAGATAAGGGGGTTGCAGGGACCATTGGCCTATTACAATTGTGAAGGACAATCAGAATCAATGGAACATCTAACAAATGCATGCAGCTATAGCAAAATACTTTGGAAAAACCATGAACAACTTTTCAGCCTTAGCCACAGCGATCAAACAAGCATGAAATTAACAATGGAAAAATGGATAAGGAAGCCTTACCAGAATCCAATCTTGAACCATGCTTGGCAGATATCATTAGGATTCCTACTATGGGCGGTGTAGAAGGAGAGAAAGAAAATAATTTTCAAAGGGGAAAAGAGAAACAACAATAGAATTATGGGGAATGATTATCCAAAATATCAAAGAAACAATCCTTGCAGAGAACTAGTACCCAGAGGATTGGGAAACCAATCCTCAGGAAGGTCGAATACTAGCAGGATTAAGTCTAAAACCCAGCATGTTGAATAATAACTCCTGGAAACAAAAATATCCACCCAGCGATTCTCCAAACATTTTTGTTCTCCCTCGGCAAGACTTCATCAAACTTAATTTTGACAAAGCAGCAAAAGGGAACTCAAGGGCAGCTGGATCCGGAGGCGTGTTGGGCGATTCCAAAGGCAATACCATCCATCTATTTGCTATGGATTGTGGTATTACGAGCAATAATGAAGCGTAGCTCTATGCGCTGAAGCGGGGGCTTGAAATCGCAAAGAGGGAAAGCTTTCAGAGAATTGAGGTGGAGGGAGATTCGAAGCTGGCAATAGAAATGGTGAAAAAACAACAGCAAGGAACCAGATGGGAGAAAATAAGCCAAAGCTGGAGGATGGCACAATTAGTCCAAGAAATAGGAAATCTAATATGAAGGATAGACTATATTGTCCTAACACATGTCCGTAGATCTGGTAACGTGGCAGCAGATAACCTATCCAACTAGGGGTGTGGGTAGGCAGGTAGCAACCTTGATATAAGGGGCGAGGGCTTAAGCGAAATGGAAGGCGTGAGAAGTCTATAAGAAATCCTAAGAATAGACAGGGAGAAGGGAGGAAACCCTTAATCAGGGTGCAAAAGGAAATTCGGATTAGATGAGGGAGAGGAAGGTTAGTGGCCATGGTGGTCTGAGGAGGGATCATATGTCTAGCTGGCACGGTGTGCAGAGGGAGAATAGGTTGGCTAGGGGCCACGAGAGCAGGAAAATGGCAGTGAGGTAGTGGGTAGTACAAGGCAGGGGTAACTACTCAAGTTGGCAGAGGTGATAGAGGATGGCCAGGTGTCAATATTGGTAGAGGGGATAAGGAAACGGCAGTTGGCAAGTGGCAAGGCGATGGGAGAAAATTTGCAGCAAGAGCAGTCAACGATAGGAGAGAATTAATGAAGTGAAATTATGGGGAAGTCAGGGGAACCCCATAATGAGACAATCATGCGGGAGAAATGGTGGAGGACAGAGGAAGAAAGCATGTGATGATTCCTTCAGATGGCATACGAGGCAGGTGGACAGAAGGACAAAATGGTAAGAAAGCTAGGTTGAGAGGCATTTGCATGCAGCAAGACAAGGTAGGATGTGTAGCGGAAGGTGGTGAAAGACGAGGGTTGGAGGACATCGAGCAGTGTTCAACTATTGTCTGCAAGAACTGGTATGTCCTCTCGAATCTCACTCACGACTGTCTGGAAAACATGGTTCTAGAAGCAAAGCATTAGTTAATGTTAATGAAGCCCCCAGTTGTGTTCATTGTTGAGGTCTCCCGTTCTTATTAGGGTTTTGGTCGGTTATTCTAGGGAGAATTCGATAGGCTTGTCACCCAGGGAAGGGGGTTTGGGAACCTTGGTCTTGGCCACAGGGTAGATAGGTTCTGGGGTAAGGGTAGAAAGCCAAGGCGTTATGCGGCCTGTTGGGTTATCCAAAGGGGTTTACACAGTGGTTGTAGGAACAATTCTAATAAGTTGTTTTGGTTGAGAATGTGGCTTGGGAAGGAAGGGGTCTTAGTAATGTACGAAGGGTTAGAAGTGTCCCTTGACTTGTTGACAAGGTTGATATTCCTCAATCCTGAGCCAAGCCTGAACCCAAATAAGGTCTGCGGGAATAGATGCAATAACTGGGAATGCAATTGGGGGAGGGAAAGTTCTCTGAGAAGGCTTTTTATTAGCTCCCTCGATGGGACCCAATGGTGAAGAATAGCTCTCTCATGGATAGTATGAGATTTGTAACCTGGTGGGAGATTGAGAAGAAATCCCTTGCTCGTTGGGGTGGTGATACCTAGCACAAGGTTGCATTTACAATAGGGTGGAGGTGTAGGGATGCCTCATCGGAACTGGGTAGTTGGGCTCTTCAAATTCCTATGGGAAGCTACCGGAACAAAGGGGAGGTCATTATCCTTCATATATTTGTGGAGGGAGGGGAACCAGGTTGTCCATGGGGATTATTACAGTTCTCTGGGCACGAAGCGAATGAGAAGGCTTACGCCAAATACGTCCCACCGAAATGGGGCAAGCCTGTGGGAAACCCCAAAATGAGAGAGGCCAATTCACAGACCGTGTATACAAAAAAGAGAAGAAGGAAAGAAGAAATTATATTACCAACTCACAGAGAACATATTTCTATGAGGCTACTATGGTTAATATGTTGATCACTTACAATGTTGTATTCTTGGTTTCTGTTATAGGTAATATAAAAAGCAAAGCGCAGAGAACTCCATAGCCTCGGCACTCAAACTGTGCTCCTACCCTAGTACGGGTGCGTTGCTTGGAAAGGGAGGAAAAAGGCAGAAAGGAGAATTGGAAGGCGAAGGAAGGTAACCAACCAGGAAAGAAATGAAACAAGAATGGGAAAGGCTGGAAAAAATATGAAAGGATTGGAACCGACTTCTAGAAAAGGTCTGAGAAAAAAGGCAAGAAAACAGGGAAGGAGAGTATGCAGAACCTAATCAACGCATACCACTTAGGAACATTGCTTGACGTGAAAGCAGTAATCTCTAAATGGGAAAGAGAACTAAACAATAACATTGAAAATCAAGAGATCGAGGTAGAGGAATGGGAAACAATTTTCAAAGACCCCGGGAATACCATAGGACACCAAATTCCGTTCTGCCAAACTATCCAATAGTATTGGGTCATGAGAAACATCCTGGCGCATGCAATGACAACCTACAAGGAAAGAGAAGACCTGGAGGAAGATAGACCAGTTGAGCCAAGTATGAAGGACCTGCAAAGGGAGATACAATCTATCCAATTTCAGTTGTATCACAACAACCTCACTTTGAACAGGATAGAACAAAGCCTCCAGAATATGATGAGAAGTGAAGTCCCGAGTTCAAGCGCAAAAGCTCCAGCCCTTGTGGACTGATCAGATGATTGAACCTGCCATGTCAGTATAATTTTGTCTATATGACGGCTAGCATTTACTTTTTTAATAAGAATTATATAGTAGATAAAGTTTCCAATGTGGCATGGATGGTAAGGAAAACTCTTTTTAAATTTTGGACAGCGTTCAATGCAGATAGGTAGCCAACAGACCTAGTTTCCTGCAGGCAGGTTGAGACCACCTACAATTATGTAGAAATCATACTTATTTTCATGAAATATCAATAGAAAAAGAAAGGATCCTACCAAGCTTACATAAAAAAAAAAATAATAATAAAAAAAAAAATAAAAAAATAAAAAAAATACACACAATGATCCACTTTTCTTCTAGTGAAGCCAAGTCCTTGTATATATGTATCAAATTTATGATACCACATCCTTGGTGATTTTTAACCCATAGAGAGACTTTTTTAACATGCATACCATTTATTTCTTACCTTTCACCACTAAGCCTTCAGGTCGCTTCATGTAGATCTCTTCTTCCAGATCCCTATGGAGAAATTTTGTATTCACATCCATATGTTCTACCTCAAGATCAAAAGCAGCAACAACAAATTAAAATAATATAATAGAAGCTAACTTGGCAACATGAGAAAATATATCACCAAAATAAATTACCAACACCTGCAATAACCTTTCGCTACCAATTGAGATTTGTATTTCTCCACCTTTCCTTCTGCATTCACCTTCTTATTAAACACCCATTTGATGACAATGGGTTTCCTTCCAGCTAGAAGTTCCACTAGGTCCCAAGCCTCATTTTTGTCCAAAGATGTCATTTCATCAACCATGGCCTCCTTCCATAGTCTGTCATCCTATAAATCCACTGCCTCCCTGACAGTTATGGGATCATCATTAGTAATGGATAAAGCAAAATTTGAATAGAAAGTGGATGGACTATACCTTTCTGGCTTACTTCTTTCTCAAACTAAGCTTCTCAACAATGGAGTTTGTGGCTCTTCCTCTTCTGATTCATGTTCTGGTGTAGAGTCTAATTCTTCCTCCTTTAGCTCAAACTCTATCTTCTCATGTACCTTTGGTAAGGATTCATGATTAATAACATCTTTCACCTCTCTAAACACCACATTTCAGTTGTACACAACCTTCCTTTTTTTGGGGTTCCAAAGATTACAACCTTTTAAACCATCCTTATACCCATTAAAGATGAACCTTTCATATTTCATATCCAATTTGGTTATTTTCGCCTTTGGAACATGTACATATGCATCACAACCAAATACCCTCATATGTGAAAGAGAAGGTTTCTTACTAGTTGATACCTCATGTGGAGTCGTATCCTCCAACGCTAATGAAGGTAACCTATTGACTAGGTAACATGCAATCTCCACTGCCTTTTCCCAAGGTTCTTATCCTAGCCTAACACCACTAAGCATGCTTCTTGCCTTTTCCATCAACGTCCCGTTCATTCTTTCTGCAACTCCATTTTGCTGAGGTGTGTATGGAATAGTCTTCTATCATGTTATACCACACTTCTTACAGAACTCTTCAAATTCCTTCTTGCAAAACTCTCCACCATTATTTGTCCTCAACACCTTGATCTTCTTCTCTGTTTGATTTTCCACCAAAGCCTTAAATTCTTTAAACCTGTCAAAGACTTCAAATTTTTTCTTGAGGAAACATATCCATGTATTCCTTGAGAATTCATCTATAAATGAGAGATAGTACACAAACTTACCCAGTGATGGAATTGACACAGGTCAAACACATCACTGTGCACAGTCTCTAATATCCCTTTTGCCCTCTTAGCACTAGAGGGGAAACTCATTAGATTGTACTTCCCATATACACAATGTTCACATAAATCGAAATCCAGAGAGAAAATAGACATACCTTCTACCATACCATTACCATGCAGTATTCGAAGGCCCTTCTCTCCAATATTTCCAAGCCTTTAATTCCATAGCATGGTCTTTTCTCTAGAGACCATTGTGTTTTCTGCTCCACTTTTAGGAACCACGAAACTATTGCACCCATCAATAATAATAGTGCTACCCAGAAGCTTGTACGAAGTTCCAATCTAAAATCATTGCATCAATACGAGTGTTCCGCGAACCATCTTGTAGGTATCTTTCTTGAAAATTGTTTTCACGCCTGCATCATCAAACATGCTTACAGAAATCATATTTATGGCCAATGCAGGAATATGCAGAACACCGAGAATTGTTCTAATCCTTCCACCTTGCAACTTCGAATTTACTTTTTCATGTCTGATGATTTTGGCCTTCCTGTCATCCCTTAAGAAGAAATCACCACCATCATATTTCTCGTACTCACATAACCACTCCCTATGGGGAGTGAAGTGAAAGGATACACCTAAGTCAATCAACCATGCCTCATTATATACATGTGTACTTGAAAAGAATCCAAGTACACATCCCCACCTTTATCTAAGTGGTTTTCGCCTCTGCAGAAGGATCATCATCAGATCCCTTTCCTTTCTCAAGAGCTTTAGATCTACAATCCTTTTTGTAGTTCCTTTGCTTTCTGCATTTCCAGCACACCTTTACATGTTTTCCTAGAGATTTAGATCTCCCTCTAGATTTAGATCCCCCACTCGAGGAATTATTTTTGTTTCTATTATGGGACCATCCTCGTACAAACAAGGCAACTCCATTCTAGCTCTCCATATTTTTCCGTCTCATCTCATCTGACAGCAAGGATGAGGCTATTTCATCAAACTTCAAGGTAGTTGTATTACTATCTATTGCAACAACCAGACTATCCCACGAATTAGGTAGGGAACATAACAAACTGATGCACTTATCTTCATTTGAAATTTTAATATCAATAGATAACAACTAGCTCACCACAGTATTAAATGCGTTCATATGCTCTATCACCAAGTCTCCATCCTTCATCCTCAGGTTATATAGCTATTTCCATAGAAACATTTTTTTCACCAAAGACTTAGATTGGTACAAAGTCCCTAACTTATCCCACAAATCCTTCGTTGTAGCTTCCCCTGATACATTCAAAAATACTGAATCTAAGAGACATAAGTGTATTGTGTTCTTCACCTTCCGATCTAAATTTTCCCAATCTTTCAACGACATTCCTGTCAGTGTTGTACATGGATCTACAACAATCCACACATCTCAGTCCACCAACATATCCTCCATATTGAGCTTCCACAACTCAAAACTTTGACCATTAAATTTCTCAATCTCTATCTTTCCACTGCTCGCCATCTTCTTTCACTGTAAGAATCAGTCCCACAGATCTCCCACTGAACATGGTCTACCACAAGCCTAAGAAAAACCCCTTAGTAGCATAGGCTTCCCCTTGAAGCTGAAATAGCACTGATAGTAGATGTAGGTTTTAACCCTGTACAGAAATTACTTGCAAACGAATTATTAAAACAAAAAAAAAAAAAATGACGAGAACATAAAATATAAAACAAATATACACAGAGAGTTTCCCCTGGATCCAAAAACCGGGACTACGAGATTGATTTTTCATTATGTTCCTTTCAATGTTACAATACATATATATACATGTTGAAGCATTCATAAAACCCCAGTCCACTAACCCTGGATTAGAACATAAACATAGTTACCTTGGCCAGATCTACAAAATACCATGGGAAAAAAACCATCATGCCCAAAGCCATGTGAAAAACCCATGCACAAAACCATAGGTACATTCGCCCACCTATTATAAGGTCAAAAACAATTTTCCCAAGGCATTTCCCCAAACCCTGTGCAGGGTGGCTGCCACCCCCTTGCAAACCCCCCAATAGGGAGGGTTGCCACCCCCCTTGTGACCCCTCTATTGGGCCAACGCAACCAACAGGGGGAGTTTCCACTCCCCCGCACGTGTGACCAGTCGAGGAAAGAATATAACACACACCCAACAATATGTCTCATAGCACAATGAACCCTTAATTTTATGTGGAGGATAAAAAGTGGGTACTTAAACATTCTTGTCATCAAACTTCTCTTTGTTTACTTCTTGTTCAAATATATCTTTCTTTCCAAGGGAAACATGAGGAGTCTCTTCATCGTTTTTTTTCTTCTTGAGATGATGAAAAAAATAATCAATGTCATCATCATCCTTGAGGTGAGAATAAAGTGTTTCATGAGGCCTTTCTTCAATAGATATTACATGTCACTCACATCACGTATTTCCTTGATATCTTCAATATGAAGTATCATTTCCTCATAATTTCCTAAAATACATTGCAATAATGGCTCATGGGAGGGAGGAGAGAAATGAGCCTCTTCATGTAGGTCATCGTCAAGCTTTAGCATGGAATGCCCACCATATTTTTATTCAATATATTCACACAAGAAAAAGTATCATATTATTTTTCTTCTATTTTTGTTCAATATATTCACACAAGATCATTAGAGGCATATTCAACATATTCCATCATTATATCATTAATCAATTTCACTATTTTAATTTTCACAGCAAGCAATACATAAGCAACTTCAACTTCTTCATAACCATAGATCTAACATCTTTGAAACTTCTTTATTAAATGTAGGAATGACCTAATCTAATTAGGCTTGATAATATAATACCAATCCCATGCATCTTTCCCTTTCTTTAAGAATGCAAATGATTTCATCAAGACATGTTCCTAGACCATGTTCATGTCTACCACATAATCCATAAAAGACGTGAGTTGTCTTGGAGCCAAACAAGGATCTTCATCAAACTTTGTGACATGAATAGTGAATGCATCCAAATGAATCTTGCATGGGACACCAAAAAAATCCAATGGAGCAAACTAATATTTTGAAAAAAAAAATCCTTTTGTTAGAAGCCCTATTTAAACATATATTGTGAATATTTCTTAATATTAAAGAATCTCTTACCAGTTATACAAAGACTACAGGGATGTAGTTACCAACATATCTTAATTCTTTCTTCTAAGGAAATTGTCTCTTAAAGCGTACATTTTTGTTGTATTTTCTTTTGGTGGAGTTGTTAGATGAAACCTATCAATTTAACAAAACCAATAATTTCATTAAGGTACAAATACAAGAAAAAATAGCTAACAACCTAGGGGATGGACTTTCTCCTTGGAAACGAGGCCAAAAAAATGTTACTGCCTAAATTAGCACCCTTGTGAAAGTCCCGACTGCAATGTCATGGGGCTAAGAACACTTTGAAAACACACCACTATAAACTTAGCACAAGCTCCCCTTCACATTAGGATAGATCCTTGAAGCTAAGGGAGGTATACCAATCTATGGAAATGAATATATGATATATATAATTGCATGCACAACATAATCCACTTCAATAAACATGCACTTCCATATGTATTTAGATAGACTTAGTGCAAATAAAATGATAAGATGTCTTAAGAATATTCAAAAATAAGTTGGGGGATCAATAACCACTATATAGAGAGGATTAGGAGATAATTAATGCATGTTGTAATCTGAGATAGATGTTATATACAAAAAAATATAGATCAGCTTTATTGCATAAATAAAGGAAACATAATGTGCTTAGGTCACCTCTTGATAGTATCTTGTAATTTTGACAAGATTGGTACAGTCCACAATTTCCATAATCTACTTTATGAATAAAATATATAGAAAATGCAAATTTGGAATGAGGGAAAAGCCACCGAAAAGTTCCTAAAATCAATTTTGATATTAGATATTGGATGCTTTTGGTAGGAAAATGATAAATACATATAAAAACAATTTCACAATGACAAGGTACAAGCTCAGATAATATAAAAAACTGAAATCACCATAAACTTGTATGACTAGGTAGTGAATACCCCTAGAGTTTCACCAGAAATATCCAAAATGAAATACAAAGACAATGAAGTACTTATGAGAGAATCTTTTTCATTAGATTATTTTAAATAATCTTGATAAACAATGCAAGAGTGAAATATAGTCTATGGTGGTGTTAGAATGCAACTTTCAGGATTAAACCCTAGCTTTAAGGTTTCACCAAATCTGATTTATTTTGTTAGAAGAGTTGGTAAAGACATTAAATCAATGCAAAATATGTTAAATAAAATCT
>APFE030492186.1:5240-82112 GCA_000404065.3 Pinus taeda | reverse complement strand
TTGGTGGGTTGAGTTATTAGTCTTGGAGCCTTGGTTGGACAAATGCTCTAGAGCCCTGTGGTAGTTGTGGCTTGAGTTACTAGTCTTGGAGCCTTGGTTGGAACAAATCGTCTAGAGCCCTGGATGGTTGGGATAGAGACCGACCTAATGATGGTTTTGTGATGTGTTCTATGATCCCACATTCATGCTTGGAATATGGCACGACGGTGAATGGCTGAAGAGATATTTTTCTACGGTCAGGTGGAACGTGGAAGTCCCATCCCGGGTTGGATTTTGAATAATCAATAAGAGGTTATATCTCCTTGTATTTCTATGAGCATTATACTGGATTATATGAGGTTTATATGGCAGTTAGTTCATTGGTATTTTTGTCCCTATTATGTTGGTTATGTATATGTTTTATGACAACAACTATCTATGGATATCATCATGTTTTTACTTGTAATTGAATGATCAATGTATTTATGGACTAATGGATGGAATGGAAATTAATGTGTTGAGGCATCAATGCTTCATGGTGAATCTCAGATAAGTATGAAATCCCTATGCTCAAAACTGTTATTTACACCTTTAGATTACATATTCGTGATATGTTTGATGAAATGTTTTTCATGGCTAGTAGGGGTCTAGTCAACGTCTTAAACAAGTATTTTCTTTAGTATTGTCATTTTGATGTTATTTTACTGTTCTAAAGAGATGGTTCAGTTCTCGGTAGTGACCTCGGCTCTGGGCTTTGGGCCTGAAAAAAGTGGCTCAAATCTCGAGGACGTTGACATAACACTAACTAAATGAGTCTCTTGACGCTGGCAAGCAAGCCTGTGAGAGAAACTCTGGGATTTTGGATGATGTCATGCCTACACCATGAGAGTGATTGAGGCTTAAGTTGTACAAAAGTTCAGTGGGACCCAAGGGCAAGTTGCCTAAAGTATTGGATTGGTTCCTGAGGGTCCTAAAGCTGATGTTGAATGTTTGTATGGTGTGTTTTCATTGGTTTCACTTCCTTAACGTGACTTAGGAGGTCGAATCATATCATAGTGGCCTCATGTTGCATGTTTACCCCGGCTGGTCAATTGCTTTGTTAGTTGTGGGAGGACGAGGGTTACAGAGTGGTATCAGAGCATGGTTCACCCCTCAGAATGGATGGGCTATGTGTTCGTCATGCATGCATGTCAGTTTCATGTGTGTCTCTTGCACTTTCATTCCATGTGCTTGTTGCATTTCATAATGTTGATCATGGTCATAGTGATGTCACGATGTGAAGGTTGAAGGTGTTGTCGTGGAGTATGTCTTCATGTGTGTATGGTTGATTATGCAAATTTAGGCATATCAGTGTTCACATGTTATCAAGCGAATGGAGGTGGTTGTTGTTTTCATGCATGAGGTCATGGTTTGTGTAGTTGATATGGTCATGCATTGGTGATCTGATATGGGGACCTAAAGGCTTCTTGTAAGCTTACAAGAACCTCTCCCACTCCAAAGCTTATATATATTCCAAGACCTATGCTCATGATTGATAATTTGTGGAAATAAGCACATGAAATATGTGTATTTTTATGTTTGTCTTTAACTGTTTATGTGCTTTAAGTTGATTTGCTTAAACTGATATAAAAACATATAACAGCAAATAATGCAAATAATAACCAACAAACATAACAGCAATATAATTAGGAGTTCACCCTGATATCTTGGGCTACATCTCCATGAGCTCTAGTCAACTCAACTAGGCTCTTTGGGATTATGGTAATGCTTCTTTTACAAGTTCCACACTCAACTCCAGTGGTTTACAACTGAACCTATGGGTTTAGAATACCATCTTGTCCCATTGGTTGTCCATCTCTACAGACGGATCTAGGCTTCTCTGGACTAGATTCCTTCAGTCAGCACTCTAGCCTATCTTGAGATCCTGGCTTGCACCAACTCCCTCAGAATTCTTTTAATTGTCTCTAGAATTCCTTCTTCTGTCTTTAGCACACATCAGACGCCAGCAACAGCTTGATCATTTGATCTCTTTGTTGTTCTGAACTTCATTACAGCTCCATGGCTCTTAGAAGTCTGCTTTGAGCTCTTTGGCTCTGAGGCTCTGCCTCCAACATCTGGTGGCTATGCCTCTGTTAAGCCTCCAACCTTTGGTGGCTCTCTGTGAATCCTTGACTCGATGGCTCTCTGCAGCTATCTCTCTCTGGCTCTCTGTAGCTATTGACCCTCTGGTTCTGTGCAACTATCTTACTCTTTGGCTCTACGCAGCTATCTTGAGCTCTAGCTATTTGGCTCTGCCTCCAACCTATGGTGGCTTTGCCTCTACTTGGTCCTCTGGCTCTGAAGCTCTCGGCTTTCTGGCTCTCAACTCTCTAGCTCAATTCATGGGCTCTCTATCCCTTCCTCATCCTGAGGACACATCCTTTACAATCGCCCCAACCTCTAATGGCTTTTGCTTCTACTCGGCTCTCTGGCTCTGAAGCTCTCAGGCTTTCTGCGCTCTTGCTTTTGAGTCCTTCTAAGAGCTCTTTGGAGGGAGAGAGAGTCCCCTCTCTCGCTTGGATCTCTGGCTTTTGAGGAATCCTCCGACTCTGCGGCTTCCATCCGTTCCTCTGTCCATTCCTCTCTGTGCAATCATTCCTCTGTGGCTCTTGTCTCTTCGACTGGCCCTCTGGCTCTCTGGCTCTCTGTGTATAATGCATTCCTGTTACAACGCATCATTGTTACAAAACACCCGCTTACAACGTGGCACAATTATTTTAGAACAGGGATAGTTACAAAGGAAATACACAGGCGGCCTTTCTTCGGGCAAATTCCCAAAAATGGAACAAACTTCCAATACACAGAGATATGTGCGAAAACACAGAAAAACCCGACCGAAATCCTTAAGAGAGACTTCAAAGGAATATCAACCCGCATCGATAACCTTTTCGGGTCTGTTCTTTATCGCAAGTCGCATGTCGCAATGGCATGTTGCTCCTTTATATTATCGCCATCCGATTTATCGATCTCCAATGGCCAATCGCCGATATCGCTGATTGGCCCATCGCATATCATATGCCGCATGGGTATAAGGCCTGGTGCTTTATCCTTCTGATCATTGATCGTTGATCTCGTCGATCGCTCATTGCATATCGCATATCGCAATGTCACAAGTTGCAACGGCCCTTGTATTGGGGATTCGCCAATCGACGATCGCTTTATCGGCGCTATCGCTATTGGCCCATCGCATCGGCATATGTTGCATGTAATGGCCCTTTTGTATTGTCGTGATCCCGATCACACTATCGGTGCACCGCATATCGCAATGTCGCATGGCTCTTAGCGTTATCTCCTCCGATCGCCGATAGTCGACGTCGATCGCTGATCGCAATCACATATGCAAACTGCCCGAGGTCTGCTCCTTATGCAATGGAATGTTGCGATGTGATATTGCAATGCGATAATCGCAATCGCATATCGCTGCGTCCTTTGGCCTACGTAAGTCTCCTCCTTTGCTTTTCCTTCGATGTGAAATATCGGAGATCGCTAATCGGGGGTCCTTAAGGCCTTTCATCTAGGTCCTCCCTTTAACATTTCGATGCGATATCACATATAGAGCTTGCCCTTTATGCCTTTGCGATGTGATATTCTTTAAGGAGCCCTTAAGTCCCATTTATAATAAATTGCCTCCTTTTCTAAGGATAATGGGCAATCTTATTTTTACAATAACTCCTTCGTCCGGAATCCATTCTGGCCCATTCAAATTGCAGTAGATTCAGATTGAAAAGATCTAAGCAATGAGACTATTCCCAAGAGCATCATTTGACTTTAATTTTCCTCTATGAGAAATATTTTTAGACTTAAAAGTCTATTCTAGATCCATTTTGGATCACGCCTTCCCACTAAAAAGCTTTTGGAATCCAAAAGACTGATATACTGATCTGAATAGTAAATGAGAGTACCTCACCCTCTTCTTTCAGCCTCCATACACTTGCCTTGCATAGTGCCTCTGAACCCAAGCCTTTTGAACACTTCCTTCCTGGATGTGCTTGTCCTCCTAGGAAGAATTGTTTTCCTCCTTGACTTCATGCAGAACTCCTGCTGAGAAGGTTACAGAAGGTAGTTCAAACTTCTATTCCTTGATCATTGATCTAAGGTGGCTGTGAAGTTACATCTGCTTCACAAAATTTTCATTTGTACTTGTTTGACATACAACAACTATTAACAACAACAGGATTACAGACAACAACTGGATGGCCTAAACTCTTGCTTCATCAAAAGAAATAGATTTCACATCTTGTGAACACCTCCATGTCTTTACATCTGCATACAAATGATTGACTAGATAACAAGCCAACAAAACATGCCTTTAAAACAATTGACCCTTCAAGTCAAGCATGTAGAAAAAGATGACCATAAAGCTCTTTTTCAAAGATGAAACACTTCATCAGTATCTCCATCTTGGAGACCAAATAAACTTTTCCCAAGTCAATATTGTATTACATGCATGTTTACACAAAGTAATCAACCCTTCAAGTTAATCACACATACATGTTCAAATACAAGGAAACCATCAACATCCCTGTGTTCATGCATATCATGCTTATGCATGCATTTCACCTTTCAACTTTCGCTTAAGCACACTGTACTTTCGAATCTGAAATGAATATAATGTTGCAGCAATAAAGTGAGTCTCCTACTCAACTTTTCCATTCACCTTCTTGGTAGAAACCTGCAACTTTCATTCCATTAACAAAGAAATGCAAATAGATGCATTATATTAATAGACATGCAACCTTACTTGGATAAGAACTCTGACCATTTCTTACCAATCCATTTCAAAGGTCCTTCCTTTGTCTGCACATCAATAGCCACATGTGAATCATCTTGAAACACATCATTTATGGAAACTTCCTTTCCATTCTTGCCATTTTCTCTTTCCACCTTCTTCAAGTTTTGTGGAAACATTGTTGGATTTAGAGTCTAACATTTTTCAGCAATATGTCCTTGCTTACGGTCATAAGTGCAACACATGTGCATCTCCTCAACAGCATGATTTGCCTTGTCCAATGGACCTTTGGCTTCTTGCTTCTTTTCCTTCCAAAGTTTCCTGCATGTGGCCATTCTCTTCCAACACCTAGAAACACTATGGTTAACAAAACCAAAAAAGGAACATGCAATTCTTTTCCAATGCTTATATGGAAATTTATCATGCTTTACATAATCAAAAGGAATATGATTAGAACCAGATTTATACCTTTCTCTTTCACCTTTATTGCCTTCATGAGGAGGTGAATTGAATGAAGAAGTAGCTCCCTTTGGAACACCATCAATCTCTTCAAGGCTTTCAGAGTTTCCACAACTCTCTGGTTCAAGTGCATGCTGATGAACACCTTCTTCCTGAAAGTGATGTTTCAAGCTATTGCATTCCTCATGAATACAATCTTTACACTCTTGAGGTAGAAGACCTGAAATGAAACTCCTTCTTGGAACTGTTTCAATTGTCTTCATGGCAGCTTTGGAACTTTCTCCATAATATTGTCCATAGCCAAGACCCAAGTACTTAGGCCTTTCCTCAACTATTATTGGCTCAACAATACCCTGTGCATGTTTGCCCAAGCCTTTTCCTTCATAGCCCATCTTGGACATTAACTTGGAGCCTATGCCTCTGGTATGTTTTTCAAAAGAACCAATATAAACATTCTTAGAGGAAATTGAAGACAAATTTTACCTCTTATTCAAGTTGATACTTGACCAAGGCTTCTTTGGCAACAAGGAGTTGTGTCTCCAACTCATGCACCCTTTTCAGGTTCATATTTGCAATATGAAGTTGGCCTTCCACTTCTTGTAATTTGTTAGAAAGCAACTGCTTCTCTTCGTCCATGGAATTCAACTACTCTCGAAGTCCAACACTCATTTCTCTCACCATATCCATCATGATGAATAAGTCTTGCTTCATGTCTTCATCAAATAATCTTGTGATGAACGAAGGATTTGAGGACTCACTTGTAGATTCAAGCAACCTTTTGCAACAAACCTCTTGTGCTTCAAGGATTGCTCTGAGGTCCTTTGGGATAAGAAGAATGACTTTAGCCCTTCTTCCTTCTTGTCCTCTCCTGGACTTATCTATCAATAGCTTTCCCTAAACCTTTGCAAACTCAAACAACATTCAATTTACAAATAATCAAACAGCTAAATTCTTTCTATTGTTTGAACACCTTGCAATTCAAACAAGCATATAGATTTCTCTGTCAATCAAGCATCCTGATCTGATATCACCTGCTCTGGTATAACTTGCTCTGATATAACCTTCTTTGAAGGTGGGGTTAATCAACTTGATTCTCTGATACCACCTGATCTAAAATGGGGACCTAAAGGCTTATTATAAGCTTACAAGAACCTCTCCCACTCCAAAGCTTATATATATTCCTAAACCTATGCTTATGATTGATAATTTGCGGAAATAAGCACTTGAAATAGTTGTATGCTTGTGTTTGTCTTTAACTGTTTATGTGCTTTAAGTTGATTTGCTTAAACTGATATAAAAACATATAATAGCAAATAATGCAAATAATAACCAACACACGTAACAACAATATAATTAGGAGTTCACCCTAATATCTTGGGTTACGTCTCCATGAACTCTAGTCAACTAAACTAGGCTCTTTGGGATTATGGTAATGCTTCTTTTACAAGTTCTACACTCAACTCCATTAGTTTACAACTAAACCTATGGGTTTAGAATACCATCTTATCCCGCTGGTTGTCCATCTCTGTAGACGGATCTAGGCTTCTCTGGACTAGATTCCTTCAGTCAGTGCTCTGGACTATCTTGAGCTCCTGGCTTCCACAAACTCCCTCAGAATTCTTTTAACTGTCTCTAGAATTTGTTCTTCTATCTTCAGCACACATCAGATGCTAGCAACAGCTTGATCATTTGATCTCTTTGTTGTTCTAAACTTCATTATAGCTCCATGGCTCTTAAGATTCTGCTTTGAGCTCTTTGGCTCTGAGGCTCTGCCTCCAACCTCTGGTGGCTATGCCTTTGTCAAACCTCCAACCTCTAGTGGCTCTCTGCAAATCCTCACCTCTATGGCTCTCTATAGTTATCGCTCTCTAGATCTTTGCAGCTATTGACCCTCTGGTTCTGGGCAACTATCTTGCTCTCTGGCTCTGCGCAGCTATCTTGAGCTCTAGCTGTCTGGCTTTGCCTCTGCTCAGTCCTCTGGCTCTAAAGCTCTTGACTTTCTGGCTCTCGACTCTCTGGCTCAATTCACGAGCTCTCTGTCCCTTCCTCATCCTGAGGACACATCCTTTGCAATTGCCCCAACCTCTGGTGGCTTCTGCTTCTACTCGGCTATCTAGCTCTGAAGCTCTTAGGCTTTCTGTGCTTTTGCTTCTGAGTCCTTCTGAGTGTTGTTCGGAGGGAGAGAGAGTCCCCTCTCTTGCTTGGCTCTCAGGCTTTTAAGGAATCCTTCAACTTTGCGGCTTCCATTCGTTCCTCTATCTGTTCCTCTCTGTGCAATCATTCCTCTGCGGCTCTTGTCTCTTCCACTGGCCCTCTGGCTCTCTGGCTCTCTAGCTCTGCGTCTGGCCCTCTGGCTCTCTGGCTCTCTGGCTCTCCGCGTATAACGCATTCCTGTTACAATGCATCATTCTTACAAAATTCCCGCTTACAGCGTGGCACAATGATTTTAGAACAGGGACAGTTACAAAGGAAATACACAGGTGGCCTTTCTTCAAGCAAATTCCGAAAATGGAACAAAATTCCAATACACAGAGATATGTGCAAAAACACGGAAAAACCCAATCGAAATCATTAAGACAAACTTCAAAGGAATATCAACCCGCATCTATAACCTTTTCAGGTCCCTTCTTTATTGCAAGTCGCATGTCGCAATGGGCTGCTGCTCCTTTATATTATCGCGATCCAATTTACCGATCTCCGATCATCGATCACTGATATCATCGATCAGCCCATCACATATCGCAGGTCGCATGGGTCTAAGTCCTAGTGCTTTATCCCTCCGATCGTTGATCACCAATCTCACCGATCGCTCATTGCATATCACATATCACAATGTCACAAGTCGCAACGGCCCTTGTATTGGGGATTCGTCGATCGCTGATTGTTGATTGCTCTATTGATGCTATCGCTATCGACCCAATGCATTGGTGTATGTTGCATGTAACGGCCCTTTTGTATTGTCACAATCGCGATCGCCGATTGTCAATAACCGATCGCACTATTGGTCCATCGCATATCGCAATGTCGCATGGCTCTTAGCACTATCTCCTCCGATCACCAATCGTCGATCGCAATTGCATATATAAACGACCTGGGGTTTGTTCCTTGTGCAATGGAATGTTGTGATGTGATATTGTGATGTGATAATTGCAGTCACATATCGTTGCATCCTTCGGCCTGCGTAAGTCTGCTCCTTTGCTTTTCCTCCTGTTATCACCTAGAACTGCAATGATATGTACATAATGTTGTCCATAAAATTTTTGTTGTCCAAAAATAGGTGTCTAATGGTTGTTGCCCTATGTTTGTTACTTAGGGATCGTGTTTTATAAAGATACTCATATGAATCATTTTCAAAAGCCATTAGTCATCCTCCATCATGATTGTATAAGATATGTCTTGTCTTATACACGTCACTAGTCCTTTTCGCATTTCTGCAGCGCAATTTTATTGGCTGATTTTGCAGCGCAATGATGTTTTAGTTCTTTCACAGCGTGTCAGTAACCAGCCATTTCGTAGCGCATATTGTTAACTTATAACTGTCTGCGCTATGAAATCGCGAATTCGGGGATTTAAGCAGCACTGATTCTTAGAATTTCATGTCTGGGGGATGAGTCAGTATCTTCGTCCGTTTATTGTCAGAATGGTGTCCTTTCAAGCAAGTATAAGCCATCATTCCACCAATAGGTTCATAACCACGCACATAAAATCATTCAAATGGTTTGTAATGCTGATAGTGTTATGATGTTTGTTAATGTTGCATGAATTGGTCTGTTTGTATGATAAGACTGTTAAGTTGCGGAGGAGCCCAAGTTCATTCTTTAAAGGGAACCGATTGCAAGCGAGCCGGCGTTCAAAAGTTTGAATTCGCATTTGGAGTTGAAGCTGGTAGTGTTTCTCTGCACAAGAATTTCAAAGCGAAACGGAGAAGAAGGGGCATCGGTCTGGAAGATGTCAAAGAACAAAACCTGTGGGATTGGATCTTGCTTTGAGAGACGAAGGTGTGAGACAAGCTTTTTAGGATGCTGGTTGCTGGACATTTTGTGAGAAGCTACAGGGTGGGCATGCTGAGGTAACAAAAGCATTTGCCTTAAATTTTACAGGTTTAAGTTCTAAAGTAGCTATGCTAGAATTCCCAGTATCTTCAAAGGTTATTGCTAGGGTGACTAAAATTCCGAGAGGAGGGCAGGAGTGGTTTAAAAATTTCAAATTTGATATGAACCCCTGCAAGGAGTTCCTGAAGGAGCCTTATGTAAATGAAGACCTTACAAAGGTTGTGCCAAGACATTATGTAAAAGAACATTATGCACTTCTCCTAACATGTATTCAGAAATATTTAACATGTGAAGGGAGATATAACAAGGTTTATTCCTATCATTTTAAGTTGTTGCTGCATTTTACAGGCAAAGCCTTTATAGATATCCCATTCTACTTGTTTCGTAGCCTCAGCAAGATGTGTGATAAGATTCAATTGAGGAAAGATGACTGTGAGACATCACTGTTTCACCATGGTTTAGTAAAACTGTTAGTGCTAGATAACCTGCAGAAGATTGGTCGGGATTGGGATTCTTTTATTTTTATGGCTGGTTTTCAGAGTAAGACAGGCCTCACCCCACTTCCTGTTAGAGAAAGAGAAAGGTCAATTGAGGAACCTACTCTTGCTGAACTAAGAAAGGAGATAAAAGGCAAGAAGAAGACCAAGACCCAATTGAAGGAATCAATGAAGCCATTAGTTATCAAAGAGACACCTCAATCATCATCAAAAGAAAAGATCAAGCACAAGAAAAATGCACCAGGGTCAAGTGGAGTTGAATAGATATCAAGAGTAAAAACCAGAAGTCAATTAAACAAAGAAAAGGGAAAATCAATAGCTGTTGAAGAAAGTCCAATATCAAAAGGTAGTTTAAATGATTTGCTTGAGGCTATTGATTTTGAGCAAGCTAAATCAATGCATAGTGAGTCAATGCATATTGACTTAACTCAATCATCACCAGAGAGCACTAAAAAATCAAGGGCTTCGAAGAGGTTAAGGTTTGATGAACCTGGTAAAGAATTTGTGTTCAAACCACGGAGGCCAGTCACAAGGAAGCAAATTAAAGAAGCTGAGCAAGTGCACGAAGAAGAGGTAGCTGTAAAGGTGCCTAGAATAAAAGTAATTGAACAACTGCCTAAAACAGAGGAGGTAGAGAAAATGAAGAAAAAACCCTATACAAGAAGACAAGCAAGAGAAATGGAGAAATAGCTGCCCAGAACAGAAAAAGCAAAAGAAATCAAGAAGAAAGGCTTGAATAAAAAAGTCCCCATTTCTCAAAAAGCAAAGACTACATCTTCAAAAGACCAGTGGGAGGCAACCGAAAAAGAAGTGGCTGAGATGGAGAGGGTTGCAAAACTAAAAGCACAGCTAAATAAATTAGCTGCCAAATGAAATTGCAGATTTTAAGTCAGGTGCTGCTCCAAAGTTTTGCTTTATTTTGCTTAAGTTCATTGTTTTTTAAGGCATGTAAGCACGGCCATATAAAATCAAGGTAAATTAGGAGTTTTGAAACCAGTGGCAGAGCTGTTACAGTCACAGAGAATATTGAGACATTCATTAAAGACTGTGTTTTTGAAGAAACAGCAGTTTCGTAGCGAGCTACGAAACTGCTATAGGTGCTATTTTTTGAAGAAAATAAACAGTTTTATGATGAGGTCAGCAGATTTTGAAGAAAAGGCCTAATGAACATCAAGGAGACCACATAAGACTATCAGGGCCATTCAAATAATGACAAGTGTCCATCCTTCATAAAGGTAAAATATTTTGTCTTAAGCCATAGCTTTAATAAAGGTACTTTATTACCGGTGGTTAGGGTTTGGCTGAAGATGCATACGAGGATGTGGGCTTGTACACCTGTTCAATCAACAAGGCTTCCAGCATATCTGGAAAGATGGTGATGCTCATCGATTTTGAAGTATTAAAGAGCTGGGAATATTGTGCTTAACTTTCGAAGGATGGTGGGAAACAAGGACCGAGAAAACAGGGGTTTATTATTATGATCAATGAACCATCAGCACATTCAGCATCCAAGGCTAATCTGGTTTCTTGCATCCTTATCTCAGCTATCACGGCCAGAACTAAAGGAGACAGCTGTCGAAGATCTAGAAAGGAATCATGATACGAGGAGAATAAAATTAGAGTTTAAGTTTGATTAGGACTCTTTTGTAATTACAGTTCAATGCTTAGTAGATTTAATGAGTCTGTTAAGATAGATAAGGGTAATGTCAGTCATCGAGCTCCCCTCATGCTGGAGGAGGAAGCTCAAAGTAGTTAAAAATGTTTTCCTATATATAGAGGAAACTCTGATGTAATGAGGGTTGGATTTTTATGCAAAACAGAGTTTGTATTGGCCTGTATAAAAGACTTTTTACAGTAATATAAAGACTACTTTTTCTTCTCAAGATTCATACTTTGTTCAAATGCTCAAGATGTATGTGGTTTTGTCTTATCCTTCATATTTTATAGCTCTATAGATATGCAATCACTCTGAATTCACCTAGTGCTCAGACTTCCTGTGCATATTTATGAGTTGGGGTTCTTTTGAGAAATGTTTTTACAGCTCTATAGGTATACAATCACTCTGAATTCACCTAGTGCTCAGACTTCTTGTGTATACTTATGAGTTGAGGTTCTTTGAGAAATGTTTTGAGTGTTTAAACATTACATGCCTTGACTTCCATGAATGAGTAGTTGATAGTTTACTGAAAAGGTGTTTGACTCCATGAGCCCAATGGAAGAAATGTTATGTTGTATTTCCAACCATCATGTTTATTTAAGTTCTCATCACAAGAGTTAGCCCTGTTAGTGTTTAAAGATAAATCAATAGTTTATTTTGAGAGAGCCCTCTCAGGTTAGGGAGGCTAATCCTTAGCCAAGAGTCTGGTCTGAAATAGTTACATAGAGTCTTACTGATTAGCAGCCATCAGTATTGATTTTGTGATAACAGAATCTAAGAGAGTCATCATCTTCATGCATTAGGGTGACATTGAGGTATTCTTTGTGATAAGGAAGGACAAGTCAACTTGGGGGGGATCTCTACAATAACAACTACTATTATTGGTTGTAAACTCTCTCGTATTCATATTAATACAAAGAGTATATCGTTTTCCTATATGTGTTATGTTACTTTTACATTCACATATTTCAATGTTTTTCTGATCCATTGAGTAGAGTAATTGAATTATGCTACGTAGATGTTGTGGATCCTTGACTTGTTTTGGATGTATGTGTAGGTTATAGTTATAGAATTTAGAGCTATGGTTGGAGCTTATAAGCCAGGAGGAAAGTGAAGCTTGCAATGGATTCCATGTAAGCCTAATTTCCATTCTTCAATTTCTCTAAGGGAAACTCTATATTCTTTTCTTTCTGTTGTTCTAGACCAGTCCACTAGGTCTAGGGAAGATACTTTTGTCCATAATCGAAATTTTGGTCATAACACTTGGAATCTGTCACAAGATTTACTTTCCTCCCAGCTTGTAATCTCCAATCGTAGCTCTGCTTGCAATAATTAGAACTTGCACATATATTCACAACAAGCCAAAGATCCACAACATCTACATAACATAATTCATTTACTCTATTTAATGGATCAGTAAAGCATTCGAGTACATGAATGTAAATGTAACATAACACATATAGGAAAACAATATAATCTTTTTATTAATAGAAATAGGAGAGAGTTTATAACCAAGAATAGTAGTTGATCTTGTAGATATCTCCCCAAGTTGGCTCGTCCTTCCTTGTCATAAATCACACCTCAATGTCACCCTAATGCATGAAGATGACGACTCCCTTAGATTCAAGGCAGTAACATGAGGGCATGAATAGTATCCAAAAGGCAACCCTGATGTTGTAGATGGCAATAAATTTATAGGAGAGGGACGGTAGTTTAGGAATTCTTATCCATTTACCAATCTAGGCTTGAGATCCACTTAAGATGAGAGGATGAGCTCAAGGGACAAGAGGTGAAGTCTCCAAGGTAGGATTAGAGAGGACTCGAGCTTCTTATCCAAGGTAAATGGTTAAAACAACCACTGGAAGCTGGAAGAGGAAGCTTTGAGATTCTTTTTAATTTTCCTAAATTTCTAGAATCAACGCACCCCCAAAAAGGAGCAAGCTGCTACTAAACACAAGTCTCTAAAGGGGCAGGATGCGCTGGGGATTAAAAGCTATAATTTGAAGTAGTTAGACCCAGAAAATTAGATATTTAGAAAGGTCATGCTTAGGGATTTGTGTACGAATGATGAAAACATGTTCACAGATGATGATTGATCTGATTTGCAGGCCTATTCACCATATGTGACAATATTTCCTACAATAGATTTGCCCCCTAAAGCCCAAAGTCAGAAATGATGGCTGATGAATGAAGTGCTTTACCTTGTGACAAGTTCAGATCAAGAACAACTGGTCGAGATCATCATGCGTTACAATATATTTTCATCATGATATCTTTTGATGAGGAAGGCATACCCATGCTCAACACATAAGCTAACATTACATGTAAAATGATCAAGAAGTTGTGTCCACTAATGAAAAAATATGGATCCATGATTGGATGATTGTTTGAATGGTCATAACCATTTTGCTTTGTAATGTTGCATTAATCCTGAAAGTGTAGCCTAGATGGATGGAATTAGATTTGGGGTCTTCTATCTTGTTCACTCGAGCATCCAATGTATAGGTCTAACCATGTGAATAAAGGAACTGGAGTCAAACATCGTAGACACCATTTGATTACTTTCTAATGATGTAAGCCATTAACATACGCGAGAGAAACCACCGATGATGTTAATGGCTCTCAAGGTACAACAATAGAATCTGTATGGCATGAATGAATGAGTTGAAGTTGAACAACACACAAAACCTTTCGGTTGAAGGCCGATGATGAGAGATTGTCACCGAGAGCAAGGAAACTTGACATTGATGTATGCAAGCTCCGAGGTACCGAAGGAAGTTTCTAAGTCAACTTCTTGGATAATAAGATGATGTCGACATGAAGCAACCCATCATAGGAGGGCCTTGATGTATCCCCCATCAACAACATGAAATGGGTATCATGATTTGAGACCGAATGATGCTGGTGTGGAACTAGTTCAGGAATGAAAGACATGGAATGAAGGCTTAAGATTATATTAGTTGAATGAATTCTCTTGAACATATTGGCGACATTGAATGGAAGTGGCAGCATTGACCCAAAACCAAAGTGAAGGCTTTGATATGGTATGATGAACCAAAAAGACAAGCAAATTCCCCAACTTAACAACCACTCAGATGAAGTGGAAGAGTGTCATGTTCAAGGGTGACTAGTTTCCATTAATAGGTAGAGTACCCTATTTTCCCAATTTCCCCAACCATTTATGGTCAGTACCTCTTTATTTTTTAACAAGCCTGAGGAGGATAACATATCCCTAATCTGTAAGTTCATCCTTTAGATGAATCCCTTTGAGTATCTTTAACGAAACTTGAGAAGGAGTGGCCTAGTCTCATCATGCTCGATGAGTCCATCACTATTTGAAGTTTTTACGAGTCCAATGAAGGTTTAACTCGACTCCTTTTTCATGTTTAAAGGGTTTGAAAAAGAGGCGAAAAATAAAAATCCAAAGGTTCCTTTTCGTAAAATTGTCTCTTGAGTCTGAAAAGGCATAAAGCAATACTTATGAGAACCTCTTAGTCGTGTTCAACTAAGGTATTCCTTTTTCGTAAATAGTCTTTCTCAGTCCAAAAAAGGGTTAAACTTATACTAAGTAGACGTATTTTCGTTTACTTTAACGAGTTTGAAAATACAAGTGCTCGATAATATTTTCATATTTTGGGGGTCTAAAAAGAGTTGAAAAAGACTCCAGGGGGTTCCCTTTTTGTGGGTTTACAAAACCTAAAAAAGTGATAAAATATGCTCTTTGGTCAAAATGATCTGTTTCAATTCAGGCACCATAAAATCCATTCACCAAAATATTAAAAATACCTAATTCATGATAAAATTGAGTCACATTTAGGTCAAAATATTAAAATATTAATAAAATAATTATGAAAATGACCATAAATAGGCAAAAAAGTAATTTATTTTTACCATTTACCATTTTACCTCTTAGTGAGTGAGTTTTCACTGCTTTTTGTCCTCAATCTTCTGCAACTGATTACAACCAATCTAGTGGATCATTTTGAGTGCCGCCACTTCCAGGTAGGAGACCTCACCTTCTTCTTTTGTTTTACAATTTTTTGTTTTTATTTATTTATTATTATTAATTTTTTTTTTGAGGGATTTAGGTCTTTTATTTTTCGCCCTAGCTCCAACGCACCCCAACAATGTTGAAAGTTGCGTTGGGTAGGAAAAATATGCATTGTCTAGGGCGATGCAGAACACTGTCTTCCCTTAGGACGGTGCGTTGGGCGCAATTCACAAATTTATTTTGCCTGTTTCACTCACAATCTTCCTAGTTTTTTGCATGAAATTCACTCTAATGATTCTTCTTTTCGTGTTTCAGGTTTTCATCAGAACAAAATGACTCTGATATGGCAAAAAAGAGAACATGAGGAATAAGATATGAATGCAGCTAATGATCCAACCATTATCCAGGCATTGAGAGATTATGGGCTCCTGAAATTTTTCTAGCTTCTTGGGATGAGGCAAAAGATGGAGATGTTGGAGTATCTTATCTGAGCATGGGATGTTCAGGCACAAGATTTCAGACTTGGAGCACATATGCTTGAGATACCAATGGAATACATATACTTATTGACAAGTTTATCGAGGCAAAGTGCCCCCATATCATTATTTTGTTTGAGGAAGGGTGGAGAGACAATCAATGATTACATCAACACACACTCTAGACCTTGATCCTAACTAACCAAGAATGGGAAATCGAGATAAAGGATGTGGTCCATTTACCTTTGAGGACGATCTTGTCTATAATTGCTAGATTGGTTGGTAGTGCTACTCTACATTTGGCCAATAGGTCTCATATACAATATGCTCTAGAATGTATGGAGTCAACAATATTCAACTAAAGTGAGGGAGTACTAGCAAATATGAAGGAACAACCGACCAAGGAAAAGGATGGATGGTTGAAGCACTTTGGTTATGGTTCGATCTTGATTTCATTTTCCTTGGAGCAGATTCCATTGCTCCAACCACAACATATCTCACTAGATCCCGTAGATCTGAGAGTCCCATGGATGAGGAGATGGGAGGATGTCATGTTTAGACATGCAAGTCTGTCATCGATGAGCTTCACACCAGTCTTCTTCTGATGGTTGCGCATGCACATCAGTATGATTGAAGACTATCCATATGCAGAGATGGATTTCTGTGGAGACCCAGAGCTCTACTTCATTATGGTGAGTGATGGGGTGTCATAGGTAAAACAAGAAATATTTTGATAATTTTTTGAGTTTCTAAGTTTTATATTTATTTTATTGTATTTTCTGTGTATCTAAGACTAAACTATTGATTTTTTCACATGCAAACATTGGAACCATTCGAACTGTGGGTTCCTCCGATCTTCAGTGTGTGGAAGAACCACAATAGGGACCAGTAGGAGTACATGTTGCTACGGGGGGACAAGAGATGTTGTAAGGTCTCAATGTGGCCTAGACTCTTACAGAGGTCGAGTGACACATGGAGGGGTTGACCCAGGGCATAGTCAGACTAGATTCAACCAAATCCCTATGAGACCGCAACGTCATACTGTTGGCGTGCCTGGTCGTATCAGTCAACTACTGTGCAAGATGGCTCCCGTAGTTGCTTGCTATCATGAGCATCATGACTAGTCTACTAGGAGGCTTATATATATAGCCATATTTTGACTGCATGTATATTTTTGGATATGACAGGTCATGTGGCCATATGTGTCTCAGGTACAAGTTTTTGTAAAACCAAACTTTGATATATATTTATATATATATATATTATATATTTACCTATCAGTGTTTCTTATATGTTCTATTATCTCATTCAATGTATGTGACGTGACTTGAATTTAATTTACATGTGTTGCAAATGGCTATCTAAAACATGATTTTCTAAGGCAGTTGTGAATGTGTTTAGACTTCTATAAATGTGTTGATATTGGATATAATCAAAATATCATTCCAGAAGGTGAACCATTAAGAACATACGAAGCAATGTTGGACTTCTAATTGAATAGACATTAGTCAGCGATAGTACTACAAGTTGTGAATCAAGTCTGATAACTATACGATGAATACCATGGGAAATATCATCAAACAATAGTTTAATTACAGTACTATACTCAACGACATTATTTTTATAGCGATCAATACAAATCCCTTGTAAACTTACTAAATCGTCATTTAGAGCAAATATGGACCATGCTGCGGAAGAAAGGTTATGAGTACTATGACTAGTGCCATCAGCATAACCAACATATTGTTGATGAGATGCTGACATCTACAAACCAAATGTAAACAAAATTAACAGAAATCGTAAGAAACTTTGAGGGGAATCACACTGCAAACGCACTCAACACACCTATATACAACAGGTACAAAGTGAACTACGCAAAAATCACTCAAGCATAGTATTTTTTAAGGTACAACCCATTTCTAGGTTGCGCCAATGGAACTCCATCGAAATAAACAAGCTCATAGGCCCCTTTATCAAGAATACATTTAACAATGTATGGGCCTAGACACATTGGCTCGAACTTCCTCAATCCCAACCTTTCAGGATCTTGATAATATAACAAGACAAGGTCACCTTTTGAGAAGGCATGAGGCTTGACATTCTTGTCATATTGCACCTTAATGTGTTTCTTATGAACTTCATTAGCCATCACGAAATCATTGCAACTTTCATCTAAACGTGTCAGATGTAAGAGACACTCTTCTTCTATGGAAGTGGTAGGGAGGATTTCAATAGAAAATTTAAAAGATGAAATTTCACACTCAATAGGAAGGATTTCTTCCATACTATATACCAATTGGAATGGTGCAAAGTTGGTAGCAATCTGAATAGAGGTTTGATATGCCCACATGGTTGCATAAAGGATCAGATTCTAGTCTAATTTGTAGACCCTTATCATGCGTTGAAGCATTGTTTTCAAAAATTTATTGATGGCCTCAACTTTCCCATTCACCTGAGGGTAGTAGGGAGTTGAACTCTCATGGGAGAGACCCAACTTAGCAGTGAGAGCAAACATCATGTGGTTATGGAAATGTTTCCCATGGTCTGTAACTATATCATGTTGTACACCAAACCTCATAATAACATGATTGAAAAAGAAGAGGGCAACTGTTTTTGCTAGTATTATTGTATGTAGGAATCACCTCGAACCACTTGGTAAAATAGTCAACCGCTACAATGATATAGTCATGCCCCTCAACCAAGTGAGGGTTACATGTCATGAAATCAATGCCCCATTTTGCAAATGGTTTGACAATGATAACATGGTGTAAGGGAGTGTGTGGAGCATGGGTTTTATGATCGTATATCTAGCAGGCATGATATTTCTAAACTATGAGGATGCAATCACGAAACACAGTAGGCTAAAAGTAGCCATCACACAAAATCTTCTATTTGGTGGCATAACTAGACATTTGACCACAACATGCTCCAGAATGACATTCATTGAGGACTTTCTCTGTCTCCTCATGAGTGAGGCACCTTCAGAAAATCGTATCAATACCATGATGATAGAGGGTGTCACTGATTATAATATAGTTTTTAGCTTGATATCATATATTTCATTGGTCAAAGTGAGAGGTATCGGGCCGGAAAGTATGGGTTTGGAGATATATGATAATGTCTCCATCACATGGGTCAGATGACATGATAAGGAACAAAGACTCATTTGGAATAGAATCACCAGAAATTGTTTCAATTTCAGTAGTGGGAAGGTCGCAAATCAACTTAGCAAAAACTAAGGATTTCTTCAATTTGGATTTGATGAATTCTAAATCAAACCCTCGGAGGATGAAAATCCATTTGGAGTACTTTACCCTAACAATTATCGCGACAAGATGTAAGTCATGGGGTTGTAATTGGAAATGACCATAGTCTTGCAGAGCATGATATAGTGGCGAAATATTTGAACAGCCTCAACAACTGCCAAAGATAACTTTTCAACATGAGTATATTTAATCTCAGTATCATTCAAGTTCTAACTCAAATAATAAATAGGGTTTTTGATCCCTACATCGCCCTCTTGAACCAATACCATAGCGATGGTAGTAGCTATAGCGGCAAGGTACAAGAAATAATTGCGTTGGTAATCCGTGGCATACAACAAGGATGCCCGAATCAGAACATCTTTCAAGGCATCAAACACCTTTTGGGCAACATCATCCCAATGGAAGGGAACCCCTTTCTTTAACAAGTGAGTGAATCCTTTGGTCAATTCGATGTAGTTGGGAACGAATCTCGTAGAAAGTTAGCCTTCACTTGGAGTCATTGAAGCTGAAGAAGGGAAGAAGGAGCGGACAAATCTATGATCACCTAAACTTTCAATGGGTCAATATGAATTCCATGTTTCAATACAAAAAAATTGAGAATCAATCAGAGCTAACACAAAGCACACACTTGTGTGGATTGGGCCTAATTATAATGTCAACAACGTAGAAATATAGCTTTAAGGTGCATCAGATGATCAACACGATGTTTCGAGTGAGAAGGTAGGTCATACAAATATGGTTGTATGATGTGTTTGATGTCATGGAAGGCATATGCATTTCCCTCTAAAATGTAGCCCCAACATTTTTCAATCCGAAAGGGAGTTTTCGTATGCAAATGTGCCCCAGGGACAAATAAATGAAATTTTATGTTGAAAAACCATCCATAAACAAAAATATTTCAAAACCAACATAATCATCAACAATCTGGCTGATGAACAGGGTAGGATAATTTTCCTTAGGACAAGCACGATTAATGTCCCAATAATCAACAAACGCATGAATTTTCCCTTGTTTCATCATGATAGGAACACTGTTTGACACCCAATACTAGGTAGATGAGACCAATGCATAGAAGATTTTCAAATTCAACTTCAATAGTGGCAACTGAACTAACTTAGCATCAGGATACATCTTAATTTCATGTACAATGATGTTTGGAACGATACTTGGAATCTCTTCATAAGACTAGCTGAAAACATTGTGAAAATCTTGGAAAATGGATTTATAGGTCTTGATCTCATTAGGAGAGTAAGATGCACCGATATGTACATTCTCAACAATCTCTTTAATATTCGACAAATTCTTCTCATAATTGATACCATGGATGGATATGAAATTCGCAGACATCTCAATGACATTGGGTCAATATAGTTCATTAAAATTACCCTCTAAGGAATTTGGCAAGGAGGAATGATGATGATGATATTCCCACATTGCATCATCTCACATCATGATTTCCATGATTCTCGCATCAGTAGAAAATGTATGAGAGAAGGAATTAGAGGACGTGTCGTAATCTAAGGAACGGTCAACCCAATTGATCGAAGATGAGAGAACAAAATGCATCACACATGTTGAATAAATGACTTCATAATCGAGCTTGATGGGAATAAGCGGCATGCGGTCACAAAAAATGCTAATATTGGATTCCTTTGAAACTGCCTAAGGACCAAATAACGTAGTACAAGAAGATCATGGGCAACCAGATTAGAGTTGTCGGGAGGAGGAGGAAGAGAAAAAGGTTCCCATGAGGGAAGAATCCTTAAGCAATCCCACCATGACATGGTAAGATGGATGTGGGGTTTCTCCCACAAGAAGGAAACTTCCAGTCTTGAGAATTGGTGGAAAAGAAAGTGAGCTGATGAATGGCTACTATCCTTCCCTTATGAGGGAAAGAAATCATCCTAAAAACTGTTGAAACAATAACAAACATAACATAAACCCACATACGACCTAGTAGAAAGTTATAATTTAATGGTCCATTGATAACTTTGAATTCTACTAACAATATCTTGCCGCCTAATTCTACTTGTAACCAATTCAAAATTCCACAAGGCTTGAAGCCTCTTCCATCAAAATCTGTTAGAGTAGTCGATGATTTACTCAATTGGGGAGAACCAATGGCCTTCCAACAAGAGAGAGACATGATACAGGTTGAGGCTCCTTCATCCACAATGGAACGATGGATATTATTACAGTGAATAACAACTTGGATCATGAAGGCCATTTGGGTTATAATTTGAGGCATATGGGTCTCATGGTTACAAAATACAAGGTTGGAATTTGAAGGATCAATACAACCAATTGCATAAAGAAAATCCTTCTTCTGGGTGGGACAATTTTGCAACACCTCAAGAGTTGACATAAATGCTAGAGCCTGATCAAGATCCTCAACTATGTTATAATTATGAGTAGCTCTTGCATGAGGGTTGAATGTAAATTTATGGATAACACCTTTAGGAGGCTTAATTGTCAATTCGGTAGGAAACACATTTGGAGAAAGATTTGATGGATATGTGCTAGAACTAGTAGGTTGATCAGTATCTTGACCATTCAAGGGATTCACATTACCATAATATTTATTTCAGGTGGCCACCATAATGCCAATTTTCTGGTTAACGGAGGAAAGCATGAGAACCAAGTTAGAGGAATCGGGATCCCGAGCAACCATATTGGTCTCCTGATTAGGAAATGGATCTGTCAACATAGCGGGTGCACTAGATGAATTAAGGAATCGATTCATTGCCTCCTGATGTGGAAAATCATGAGTGAAATTCTCCTCATTACAAATAAAGAATGGATAATGAGGTTTTCACTCTTTGTCAAAATACTGATTATTTTGTTTATCTTGCGGAGGATTGTCTTTCTTATTTTTACCTTTGCATTTATTATTACTTGCTGGTTGCTAAGATTTGCCTTTGGAAGATTGAACAACATTGAACTTGGAAGTAGAAGTCACAGGATTAGTGGAAGGAGGGCTTTGGGCAACCACATTTAGAGTCAAACTAGATGGTTTACTCATCGATTGTTGGCTAGCAGAATCTATCATGCCATCGAAGACATGTGATTCTTTTCTAGGAGGTTGAGGAACAATATCGAAAGGTCATGGAGAATTTTTTATTTTATCATAGAGTGTGCCAGATTGAGTATAAATAAGATCCAAATACTAGGCATGAGCAATCACATGATCTTCGATCACAACCCTGTCTTTAGCAACGTCTTTTATGATGGATGGTAATAGAGACTTAATAAACCATTAAGCTAAAAATTGGTTAAGAACAAAAGTTTTAACTAAACGACAATGACGTTGCCACTCATGAATGTGATCAGAAATATGAGTGGATTTAATTTGTTTGAAATTGGTTAAAAATTCAGTTCCAGTCTAATATAGAATGGTTAACTGGAAATGTGTTAGTAATGTGGTCGCTAAGGCACTTAAATTATCAAATGAAACTCGTGGTAGTTCAATATGCCATTTTTCTACCATACAGGCGAGTGAGTGCTGGAAAAGACACAAATGGACAGGGCCATCATAGAGAGAGTTCGGAGAAAAACACAAATGATAAGTCATAACGTGTGTAGATGGGTCTTCTCGATGATTTCCATTAAATTTAGGGATATCACTAGGAAATTTCGTGGGAATAACCGCCCACCAAGGAGAATGAGCATTGGGATCATTGGTGAGCCCGTAAAATTTGGAAATTCAAGAGTTGCTATGAATGGAAACTTCCTGTTGAGGTCCAGTGGAGGATACCCTGGGTAAGATGGGATGGCTTGAGAAACATGTACCTGCGTTTCGAGATAGGGAGGATTATCATAACCATAATACACATAACCTTGCTTCCAAACTCTAGCATAACCTTGTAAAGGTTGAAACACATGGGTTTGGATTTGCTGACCGTAAGGAATTTGAGGTATACCTTGATATAGTTAATGCGGTTGCTGGGTGGGATTTTGCATCATCCCAACATAAGGTTGATTAGGTTGTCCCTGCACCATACCATATACATTCTGACTCACTTGAATTTGAGGAATGACCCGACCAAGTGGTTGTATGTTGAAATATGGCAACAAGAATATTCCAATTTAATTTTTCCTTGAATTAAATTGTGAACTAAGATCGAATTTAGTCTTAACAACTACTTGGAAATAATTAACTAGTTTATTTTAAATTAATTAGTTGGAGAAATTCAAGTTAGAAGTCTTTCTAAAGTCATGCAAGAGTTATCCCTTAAATTAAGGAGATAAGATTGAGTTATATTTGAGTTGTAATTAGTTACTCAGTTTACTGAGTTAAGTCCAATTAAATTAGTTCCAAACTATTTGAGGAACTAATAGTGAGTTAACAGTCAGTTGATGCATTAATGCACTCAACTAGTGCTACTCCAATTAACTGAAGATTACCTCATCAGAAACTCATGCATGTCTATTCTGAGAAAGACCCAATTGAGTTTAATGTTCAAGGATAGTGTACTATTAGTTGCATGTGTTTTCTCATGGAGAAAACTCATGTATGCAGTCAAGGATTCATCCTTGAGGATTGTGCAGTTTCGAAGGAATGGTTTTCCACTTGGTAATAGGAAATCGTCCACAAGGAGAAATGCAAGGAAATAGGAGCTTGGAGGGTAGAAAGAAAGGCTGGAGAGAAGCCAAGATTACCTTTGAGCATCTGTGAGGATTGTACTGAAGAAGGACCAAACCTTCACAAAGTTTTGTGAGTTCAAAGCTTTGTTTGAGAAAGAGTCAGGGAAGACGATCAAGGCCTTGAGAAGTGACAATGATGGAGAATATGTCTCTCAAGAGTCTAAGGACTTCTGTGCAGTGGAAGGAATTAAACGAGAGTTGATGGCACATCATAACCCACAATAGAATGGGGTGGCTGAGAGAAAGAACATAACTATTGTAGGGGCAGCACGAGCAATGCTGCATGACCAAGGCCTACCACTTCACTTGTGGGATGAGGCATGCAACACAATGGTCTATTTGTAGAATAGAAGCCCACGTCGCATACTTGGGTTGAAGACACTAAAGGAAGCTTTCTCCGGTAAGAGACTAGATATGGGTCACTTCAGGATCTTTGGCTCATCGGTATATTTCCATGTGACAAAGGATGCACAGAAGAAGCTTGAGCTCACAACAGAGTTGGGGATATTTGGGGGGTACATTGATACACCTCACATTGGGTGTACTTGCCTACCAGTTGGAGGAAAGTGGTTCGCAGAGATGTGAAGTTTGATGAGCAAAAGGCCATGCGAGTTTCCCTTGAGAGGGAGCTCCAACTACAAGGCGTGGAGGAATTGTTGGTTCCTAAGGAGGAGGAGCTTCAAACTGATGTGGAACAGCCGCATGCAGAGGTTCCAGGAGTGGATACATCCACTCAAGCAGAGTCTTCCACAGATGGATGGAAGTGCAGAAGAGAAGATGACAAATTGTTGGAGGATGCGAGAGAGAATGTGGGAGCACCATCTTCTCATCGCAGATAGAGGAGGTGACCTGAGAGGTACATTGGATACATGGCCCTTGTTGGGGAATGTGTTGAGACTAAGCCATCTTCGTTTGAGGAAGCAGTGCAACAGCCAATTTGGGTTGATGCTATGGTAGAGGAGTATGACTCCATAGTTCGTAACAATGTTTGGGACGTGGTTCCAAGACAAGATAACAAATCAGTTGTGAGTTCCCATTGGATTTACAAGGTAAAGCAAGCTACTGATGGTAGTGTGGAGAAGCATAAGGCAAGATTTATTGCCCGTGGCTTTTCACAGGTCGAGGGGATTAACTATGATAAGAATTTTTCTCCTATTGCAAGGTACTCATATATCAGATCTATGTTGGCACTTTCAGCACATATGTGTTGGAAGATCCATCAAATGAATGTGAAGATTGCATTCCTTAATGGCCAGATTGAGGAAGAGGTGTACATAGAGTAGCTGAAAGGTTTTGAGACCTTCGATCATGAGTCGCATGTGTGCTGACTCAAGAGAGCGTTGTACGGGCTGAAGCAAGAACCTAATGCTTGGTACACCAGGATAGACAACTACTTCACCGGGTTGGGCTTCACAAAGAGTGAAGCAGATGCGAACCTGTACCACATCTTGGTGAAAGGTAAGCTGTTGATCATCGTACTTTATGTTGATGATCAGTTGATCATGTCTTGCAAGGAGGTCATTGCAAGAGAATTCAAGATGAAAGACATGGGTCTCATGCATTACTTCCTTGGCATGGAAGTGTGGAAGAAGGATGGGGAGTTGTTTGTGTCTCAGGGCAAGTATGCCAATGAGATACTTAGGAGATTCCACATGGAGAAGTGCAAGCCCATGCAGACTCCTCTAGCAGGTAACTGGAGGAAGGAGGTTCCTACTTCAAGAGAAGTGGTAGAGGCTACTATGCACAGGCAACTTGTGGGTTCACTGATGTACTTAATAAACACATGACCAGATTTGTGTTATACGGTGAACTAGCTGAGTCAAGCGATGGTTAATCCTACCAATATGTTTTGGAAGGTGGAAAAGCATGTATTGAGATACCTCAGAGGTACATCTTAGCATGGATATGGTACAGATGGATAAAGGGAGTGAAGCTACAGGGCTTCATTGATGTAGATTGGGCAGGGAGTCCATCAGATCGGAAGAGCACATCAGGAGGGATTTTCAACCTTGGTTCAGCAACAGTTTCTTGGTAGAGCAGGAAGCAGAGGTCAATTTCACTCAGCTCGGCAGAGACATAATACATGGCTGCAAGTCAGGCAGCATGTGAGGCCATCTGGATGCGGAAAATCCTAGTTGGTTTATTTGATCAGAGGATGGATCCAACTGTGACCTATTGTGATAATCATAGTTGTATCAAACTCTTTGGAAATCCAGTATTTCATGATAGGTACAAGCACATCGACATCTGGTATCATCATCTCAGAGACTGGGTAGCAAGGAGGATCATGTTACAACAGTATATTTCGACAGAGGAACAAGATGCTGACATTTTGACAAAGGCATTGTCAAAGTGTAAATTCGAGTTCCATATAGACAGGATCAGGGTGGTAGATAATCCCTTTCTTGTTGAGAGGGAGAAATATGGCAACAAGAATATTCCAATTTAATTTGTCCTTGAATTAAATTGTGAATTAAAATCGAATTTAGTCTTAACAACTACTTGGAAATAATTAATTAGTTTATTTTAAATTAATTAGTTGGAGAAATTCAAGTTAGAATACTTTCTAAAGTCATGCAAGAGTTATCCCTTAAATTAAGGAGATAAGATTGAGTTATATTTGAGTTGTAATTAGTTAACTCAGTTTACTAAGTTAAGTCCAGTTAAATTAGTTACAAACTGTTTGAAGAACTAATAGTGAGTTAACAGTCAATTGATGCATTAATGCACTCAACAAGTGCTACTCCAGTTAACTAAAGATTCCCTCATCAGAAACTCATGCATGCCTATTCCGAGAAAGACCCAGTTGAGATTAATGTTCAAGGACATTGTACTATGAGTTGCATGTTTTTCTCATTGAGAAAACTCATGCATGCAGTCAAGGATTCATCCTTGAGGATTGCATAGTTTTGAAGGCTTGTTTTTCCACTTGGTAATAGGTTAATCATCCACAAGGAATAACACAAGGAAATAGGAGCTTGGAGGGTAGAGAGGAAGGCTAGAGAGAAGCCAATATTTCCTGTGAGCATCTGTGAGGATTGTACTGAGAGCTGACTAGCTGTGAGAGCTAAGTCTTTGTATAATTCCTATGTATTTCCACCATATATGATAACACAATAATGTGGGGTTTTTATCTGAGACTTTCCCCAAAAGTATTTTCATGTGTATTGTGCCATTGATTCTTCTTGTTCTAGTTATATTCTTCAACTTTATCTTTAAGCTTCTGTAAATTGATAGTAGAAGTAGGATATAGTATTCATCTTTGATTTATATTGCATTATCAGGTTAACCTATCATAGATTTTCTACAATGAGTTTGGCTAAACCTTGGCCTTTGATAAGTTTATTAGGCTTTATTTCTATGTCATATTCCAATATAGTGGCAATCCATTTGCCTCTTTTCCCTTCAGGCCCATTTTGTGTCAAAATGTCCTTAACTACTGAATTTGGAACATAAGAAATAATGTGAGAATACAAAATATAGACTCTGAAATCTTTTATAGCATTTACTAAAGCCAATGCTTGTTTTTCCATAATTTTGTATTTGAGTGTGGCATCTCTTAAGGATTTACTAAAAAATGCAATTGGTTGCTCATATCCTTGGTCATTCTTTTGTAGCAATACTGTTGCACTGGTGTGTTTTGAAGCAAAAGAAAAAAATTTAAAATCTTTCTGAAAATCAGGACTTATAAGGACTGGAGTTTTGGTTAGGGCTTCCTTGATGGCTTCAAAGGACTGTTTGACCTCCACTGTCCATTTAAGTTTTGAATCTTTTCTTAACATATTATTTAGTTCTCTAATCAATTCTTCTAAATTTGAAATGAATCTCCTAAGAAAATTAATTTTGCCTAAAAATGATTGCAATTCTCTAATGTTTCTAGGATGGGTGTTGGTCAAAATGGCCTCTATTCTAGCAGGATCTATTCAGATTCCATATTTAGATATGATATTGTTGGGTCATGGAAAAGGTATGCATGTACTATTAAACTCATCATCCTTTTCCTTATTCTTAACCTTTCTATATCTCGATGCGTCAATTTATTAAGGAATTATGGTAAGAAATGAAGAAATTACCTACAGTTATGACTTAGCTAATTATTACTTTCCTTTATGCAAGAAAACAACAAAAGGGACAAATGTTGTTCTCTAAGAAGGAACATCAAGAATCGAAAAACTAAAGAAGGAATGTGGTGGTTGCAGATATGGCCAAAAGCAAATCAGCAAGATCAACGCAGGAAAGGAAATGATGTCTGAAGATGGAAAACTGTTGTGAATCCCTCAGGGTCGAGAGATCCTAAGGGATCACGTTTATCATTTATATGTTCACCATTTCCTATTATTAAAGGAGATGTTTTATAAGAAGAAAGAGAGGAGGAATTTCTGTATTATTGTAATTGTAGCTGTAATCACAGACTCTCACTATCAAGAAGAACACGAATATATTGTAATGCTCATTCAGTTTGATGATTAATATATAAGTAAAGTTGTTGTTCCCTCACATTTCCTGAAGTAACTTAACAGTGTTTCGCTGGTGGCTAAGGGCCCAACCTCTGATGGATTCAACTGCTCTTCTTGTGTCATACATTTCCAATTCTCGCAAGTGTGATGGTTTGATAGTATTCTTGCTTTCTGTGATTTTATTGTTGCATTGTTTATTATCTTCTAGTGTTAACAAAATCTCTTTACTTTATATCATTCACGATATTTTCATTGATTCAGTTTGCTTTCATCGCAGATCAAGTTTCTTAGATAAATATTCTACTTAATATAATCAACTGTAAAGAGTATTAGATATTGTTGTTGACACTCTCAAATTGATATTCATTTGTTGTTTAGATTAATTATTGAGGTTTGGGTTTGATTTAGATTAAATCAGTTAAATAGGGATGAGTTGTCATTACTGTACTCTCAACTGATGTTGTTGTTACTTTTATAAATGTAAGATTTGATTTCATTAAATGATTGAGTTTTCTTTAATTATAATTGAAATTTACTAGATGCATCTATTTACTCTTGTATTTAAAAGATCTGTACTACAATTTAGAAACATTACTCTGTGAGTAAATAGAAACCACACACTGTGTACACTCTTGAAATAAGAAGACTTGCCTGGATTGATAATTAATGTGAGGATAATTAGGAATTTTAAAAGGCACCTTTTATCGACCAATATTTTGGCACCGTTGCCCGGGAAAGTGTATCCATTTCTAAAGAGTAATGTACATATAATGATTGTTGTTGAAGAAGAATTGGGTATTGAAAACGGAAGGTAAGAACCTACGTAATGAGCAAGTAAAGTGCTTGCTCCTCCGTCTGCTTTTCAGCACAGTTACAGAAAACTGAAATATGTATTTGTTGCTTATTTGTTGAGAGAGAACTGGGCATTAAAAATGAAAGGTGAGAACTTGTGTATGGAGCACATAAAATGCCTGCTCCTCTGCCCGCTTTCCAGTAGTATTGTTAGGAACTTAGTGTAGAGATAAACATTTGAATTATTTGCATGAATGACTAAGAAGAAAAAACCTGAAAACAATCCAATTCCACTACCCAAACCTGACAGATCTAAGGGACCGGTGACCCTTGGATGATCAACTTTCATAGAAAACATCTTAAAGAAAGCTGAATCTTAGCCATTAGTAGGTCCCATAAATGTTGCTTCTAGACAACCTACTGTCTCCCTTCGGGCCACGGGCTCACCATCTGTAGCCTACACTGAGGTCCACAAAAAAACAGAACTGAGTAGAGTTTTCAAAAAATTGAAAATTCACACCCAATTTCCTCACAAGAAGGGAATTCTTGTAATATTCGTGAAGGAGGAGGAGAAATAGCGGAAACAGAGGAGCCAAGATCCCCTCAGGTAGTAATTCAACAAGGAACACCTAGTATCCTAGATCGAGGGAGTGTTGTTAAGATCATTCCCACCCCTTCTAATCATCTTAGGAATAACTCTCTACAGATCCCAGAAGGGTACTGGCATATATTTGATCAAATCGCCAACAACCCACAAGCACCCCAGACCTCTACATTGTAGTATCCCATTGTTGACATAGCTGTCAACACACCCATGAAAGCTATCCCTCTTCAAAATATTCCCACCTTTCATGGAATAACATTAGATGATCCAAATGCATTTCTGTTTGAATTTGATGTACTATGTCGGGGTTATGATTATATCACCAACCCCCAAAAACTAAATTTGTTTCCCTCCATGTTAAAAGGAGCAGCCTTGTGTTGGTTTTATGGGGCTAGGTGGGGGAATCATATTCTAGATGGTGCAAGACCTAGTGAAACGTTGGAAGAATATGTAGAACATTTTCAACATAACCTCCAATGGTGTCCCTATGCAAATCTGCCTTTGCCTGATAATGTGCTAAAAAATTCACTGATTAAAGTGATGAAGGAACAATGGGTAGAGACATTAAATATTATGGGTAAAGGTGATATATCTCAAGAAGACTATGCTGATATTATTAAATTGTGTATCAGGTGCTCAAGAGGCAGTATGAGATTGAAACTAGCAGAACACGACATGACCACTAGGGACAACAAAATCTCTGGTGGAGGTATAACTTGTGCAAAAATTGGCAACCTGCTAGAGGATTTCAAAGCAGATATTTTGGGAAATCTGACAACACAATTAGACATTATGCAAGCCAAGAAAAAGCAGGCTGAAGTAGAACAAAACTTGGTGATATTCTGTCCTAGATGCAGGAAGAAGCATAGTCAAAAAGAGTACCCGTTGAATATGGTGCAAACATGTGCCATATGTACTAAAGATCATGCCACAGAAAGCTTCCCATCACTCCTAGGGTTAAAAGTAGTCTATATGGAGGTAGAGGAAGAAACAGAACCAGTCTACCTGTTAAACTAGTGTCACCAATGGCAACCATGACAAACAGGTACGCCTACTGATCCATCTTCTTTCTTTCAACCCTTGCAATATAATTCGCAACAATACCCAGGAGCTATGTGGCAGAGCTAGCCACCTTTTTCCAATTCATCACAACAACCATTATCTATGCCACCTTGGCCCAACCAATCAAATCAACATAACAATTGGCCAAATTCCTCTTACTTCCCACCCTTCTGGTAGAATAATGCATATCAATCTTAGTGGTCACCCTCCACTTCACAGAACCAGAACTGGCAGTCAACCTGGCAAATACCTACAAACCAGCCAGTAGGAACAATCCCCCTACCTCAACCTACACTGCCAGCACCCTACACACTGCAACAAAACCCTCAGACCAACCTACGACCGCAACTCCTAGCCCAACCCAACCCAAACCCCAATAATAGATTGGTTCAATCTGTGCAAATAATTGATGGACCAGAGCCAGAAACTGAGTTAAGGGAGTGCAATGAGCATCAATTAAGGTCTGGACAAATAATAGAATTAGAGGGTAATAAAAATATACAAATTGAAGATCTATTACCTATAGAACAAGCACCACAAGTGGAGAAAATATTTAAATAGAAAACTCATGATCAAACAATCACCTCTTCTCCACCATTCCCAGAAAGATTAATCATACCCCGTCCAATCGAATATCCTGATTTTGACCTTCTGGGAGAATTGAAAATTTTGTGTAAAAATACCTCTCCTCTAGGCTATTAAGGACATTCCAATTTATGCAAAAAACTATTAAGGAATTGTGTATGAAAAAGTCAAAGAGGAAAATAAAAGCAACCCCAACTATCCATGTAGTCAGTACCTTATCTGATTTACTATCAGGCAGAGAAACACCTATAAAATATGAGGACCCAGAAAACCCTATAGTCACTGTGCAAATAAATGGATGATCCTTTCACAATGCATTAATCGATTTAGGAGCAACAATAAATATTCTTACGACAACAACTTGTCAAAAGCTTGGCATTACATCCTTGGACCCAACCATGACCTTGTTGGAGCTAGTTGACCAGTCGGTAGTCAAACCCGAAGGCACATTACAGGATGTAATGGTGTCTATAGACTCTTGGGAATACCCAACAGACTTTCTGATCATAAATCCTAGAAACTGGCTCAATGGAAATCCCCTATTTCTAGGTAGACCTTGGCTAGCAACCGTGGATGCTTACATAAGTTGTCGAACAGGCAACATGACTATAGCAAGAGGAAGCAATGTGAAGAATTTACCCTTATATCCTCCAGCTCAGCCAAGTTTAACAATAATAAAAACCAGAAAAAAACTTGTATCGTATCCAAGTGAAAACATTAGATCTCTGCTAACTATAGAAGATGCTCTTGAATTCAAGGATCAAACAGAAGATGACATCATTAACACTTACATTAACCAACCAGATGCTGTATCCCATCCAAAATGTCACATGATCGAAGCAAATCTCAATAAAAAAATAGAAGAAGACCCCTTAAAAGATATTAATGACCTGTCAATACCAACAACTTCTATTTATAACAACAAAACCATAGAAATTGAACCAGGAAAAACTTTAAATATTAACAAAAGCCTGACTGCTGACTAGGAGCAGAAGCTTGTTCAACTTCTGAGAAAATATAAAGAGGCCTTCGCATGGGATTACCTGGATGTGAAAGGGATCAATCCCCAATTATGCATGCACCACATCTATACAGAGAAAGATGCCAGGCCCATTAGATAACCTCAACGAAGGTTAAACCCTCATCTTAAAGACATTGTTAATGCTGAACTACAAAAATTGTTAGATTTAAATTTCATCTACTCTATATCTGACAGCAAATGGATCTCTCCATTAGTAGTGGTTCCTAAAAGGAATGGAAAGTGGCATGTATGTGTTGACTATAGAGATCTTAATAAAGAAACCCAAAAAGACCATTTTCCCCTTCTGTTCATTGACTAGTTTTGGACACATTGGCAGGAAAAAAATTATTTTCTTTCTTAGATGGCTTCAGCAGCTACAATCAAATTCAAATTGCCCCTGAAGACCAAGATAAGACTACCTTTACCTGCCCTTGGGGGACATTTTCTTATAGGGTCTTACCTTTTGGGCTGTGCAATGCACCTGCCACATTCCAGAGGGTTGCACTTGGCATTTTTTAGATCTGATAAATTAAGGGCTTGAGGTGTACATGGATGACTTTACACCTTATGGAGATGACTTCGAGTTGGCATTACAAACATTAGAGAAGGTTATGTAAAGATGCATTGCTACCAAGCTCTGTTTAAGCCATGAAAAATGCCACATGATGATGACCGAGGACCTCATCTTGGGTCACTATATCTCAACAGCTGGAATCCAAGTAGATCCAACAAAAAATCAGATAATTCTTTTAATACCTACCCCTTCCACACAAACTGAGGTACATAGTTTCTTGGGATTTTTTGGCTATTATAGAAGATTTATAAAGAATTTTTCTCAAATTTCTTTACCATTATATGCATTAATAGGAAATATTGATTTCATTTGGACTAACAAATATGACATCGCTTTGAAGATTTAAAATGGCTTGTATCAACAACCCCAATATTATGGGGCCCAAACTGGGATTTTCCATTCCAGATTTCATCCGACGCTTTAGACACGACCATTGGAGCAATTCTCGGCTAGGAGGAAGATAAAAAGCAATATGCAATATATTACATCAAAAAAAATATATCTCTTACTAAATTAAATTATACTGTGACTGAAAAAGAATTTTTGGCTGTAATCTATGCTATCATTAAGTTTAGACATTATATAATAGGATACCATGTGGTTTTGTATACTGATCACTCTGCTCTTAAATATCTATCTATTAAACCTATTACAAATGGAAGAGTGACAATATGGTTGATCCTTTTGCTGGAATTCGACATAACTATCAAAGATTGACGAGGAAAAGAAAATCTAGTAGCAGATTTCCTTTCACGAATGTCAAAGACAGACAACTCGGTAGCAGTAGAAGACCAGTTCCCTGATGAACACTTATTCGCTGTCATCGTGATAACACCATGGTACGCGGATGTCACAAACTACCTAGCAATGGGAAAATTACCTAAGCACTTGACGCCTAATGAAAGAAAACAAATAGTACAGCGTAGCACTTGGTTCTCCTGGATCAGAGGATATTTATTTCATATAGGGGCCAGTATGCACATTCGAAGATATGTCAGGGAAGACGAAGTCTTCGACATCTTGAGAGCTTACCATGATGGGCCTTGCGGTGGTCATTTTACAAACCGCGAGACTAGTCAAAAAGTCTTGCAGACGGGCTATTATTTGCCCACCATTTTTAAAGACACCAAAAAGTTCGTCCAGGCATGCGACAGTTGCCAAAGAATGGGATGCCCTCAGCAGTCTGATGAGATGCCCCTACATCCGCAATTAGTCATTAAACCTTTTGAACAATGGGCGATAGATTGCATTGGTCCAACAAACCCATCATCTAATCAAAAGACATACATATTAGTCGCAATAGAATATGTGACTAAATGGGTGGAGGCATAAGCATTACCAAGGGAAACAGAGGACTCGGTGCTCCACTTTCTTTTCCAACTATTAGTGTGATATGGCTTGCCTAGAGAAATAATCGTGGATGGAGGACCACAATTTATAGGCCATAAGATTGCTGCAACATTAAAAAATCATCATATCATGCATAGAATCACAACTCCATACCACCCGTAGGCAAATGGGCAAGTAGAAAGCACCAATAAAGTAATTGAGGCAATACTCACAAAGACAGTTGCGTCACATAGACGTGACTGGGCTACCCGATTTCCAGAAGTGTTGTGGGCATATCGTACGACATGGAGAAGTACTACGGGATATTCCCCATATCAGCTAGTGTTTGGCAAAGAACCTATCTTCCCAATTGAATTTGAAATCCAGACATTGAGGATAGCTCAGGAGGTAGGCTTGGACTTAAATGAAGCATAGATTAATAGGCTACATCAAATCAATGAATTGGATGAAATCTGTCTATCAACTCTTCAACACACTACACTGATCCAACAACAAAGAGAGAAATGGCATGATGCCCTTATCAAGAAGAAGACCTTCCATGAAGGAGATTGGGCACTCCTGTGTGATTCTAGGTTCCAGGATTTCCCAGGAAAACTCCAGACCAGATGGCTAGGGCCTTATGAGATACAAGAGGTGCATGATAATGGCACCCTCACATTAGCCACCATTGATGGGTCTAGCTACTCTTTTAAAGTGGATGGACATTGAGTACGACTTTATCACAAACCACTTACCAGGGAGTCCTTTTGCCAGCAATTACGGGAAGATTCCACCATCCAAATTCTTGTTGAGGAGGGAAACCCATCCACAACATTGGCCTAGTGGAGAATTTATTTGTTTTTGAAATTTGTACATAAATTTTCATTTCTATTTGATTTAATTTTCTTGTATAAATTGTATATAGGTTCTTTTTTTCCCTTTAAGGAACAATTGTTGTCCCTTCTCAAGAATAACAATGTTTGTGCAGATTTTTCTTATTGTTCCCTTCAAGGAACAACTGTTGTTCCCTCCAAGGAACAACTGTTGTTCCCTCCAAGGAACAGTCGTTGTTCCCTCTAAGGAACAACAATTTTGCGAACAATTTTTCTCATCTTTCTTTTCATGTTGTTCCATCTAAGGAATGGTAGTTTCATGTGTATTTGTTTTCTCATTGTTCCCTTTAAGGAACACCTACTATTCCCTCTAAGGAACAACTGTTGTTCCCTTTAAGGAACATCTATTGTTCCCTCCAAAGAACAGTTGTTGTTCCCTCTAAGAAACAACAGTTTCACTTGTATTTTGTTTCTCACTGTTTCCTCTAAGGAATAGATGATGTTCCCTCTAAGGAACAACAGTTTCATGTGTATTTGATTTTTTGTTGTTCCCTTTGAGGAACAGTGGATGTTCCCTCTAAGGAACAGTTCTTGTTCCCTCTAAGGAACAACAGTTTCACGTGTATTTGTTTTCTCATTGTTCCCTTTAAGGAACAGTTGTTGTTCCCTCTAAGGAACAACCGCTATTGCCTCTAAGGAACAACACTTTCATGTTTTCCTGATGTTCCCTTTAAGGAACAGTTGATGTTCCCTTTAAGGAAAAACTGTTGTTCCCTCTAAGGAATAGCTGTTGTTCCCTCTAAGGAACAACCATTTCATATGGATTTGTTTCCCTGATGTTCCCTTTAAGGAACAATTATTGTTTCCTCTAAGGAACAGTTTTTGTTCCCTATAAGGAACAGTTGTTGTTCCCTCTAAGGAACAACAATTTTGTATCTATTTGTTTACTCGTTGTTCCATCTAAGGAACAACTGTTGTTCCCTCTAAGGAACAACGATTCCCTGTGTCTTTGTTTTCCCATTGTTCCATCTAAGGAACAGTTGTTGTTCCCTCTAAGGAACAACAATTTCATGTGTATTCGTTTTCTTGATATTCCCTCTAAGGAACAGCTATTGTTCCCTCCAAGGAACAACTGTTGTTCCCTCTAAGGAACAATTGTTGTCCCCTCTAAGGAACAACTATTGTTCCCTCTAAGGAACAACAATTTTGCATCCAATTTTTTTCTTTCTTTTTGCTATTCCTTATAAGGAACAGATGTTGTTCCCTCTAAGGAACAGTCATTGTTCCCTCTAAGGAACAACCGTTGTTCCCTCTAAGGAACAACCGTTGTTCCCTCTAAGGAACAATGATTTTTTTCGGCATGTATTTCCTTTGTTGTTCCCTATAGGGAACAATTGTCGTTCCCTCTAAGGAACAACAATTTTGGTGTGCAGTTTTGCTTCTTGTTGTTCCCTCTAAGGAATAGTAGTTTCGATGTGCAGTTTTCTTCTTGCTATTCCTCCTAAGGAACAACTGTTATTCCCTATAAGGAACAACACTTTCATGTATATATCCTTTTGTTGTTCCCTACAGGGAACAACACCATCTGCGTGTATTTTTCATTTGTTGTTCCTTACAGGGAACAAGTGTCGTTCCCTCTAAGGAACAACACATCCTTGTGTATTTTTTTTCTTGTTGTTCCCTATAAGGAACAACACTCTTTGTGTGAGGTTTTCTTTTGTTGTTTCCTTTAGGAAATAAGAACTTTGTGAATTTTATTTCCTTTCTTTTCTCACTCTTTATGATCCTCTATAGGGAAAGTATACAAATATATGTGTAAGGACACAAATTTGAAGCTTACTAGAACAAGCAAATCAAATATTATCATCTTTAATGAGATTGCTTTCTACTAATCGAAAAAAGGACACAACCATATATACCACTTCACTGTCCTTATTTTCACTATAAATTGAATTGATTGATTATTTGTACCATGATGGTTCTTCCCTAACCCCTATAATTCTCTCTGTTCATTATCATCAAATAAGGTTAAAGGCATACTTTTTTCTATTGTTATGTTCAAACTTCTTCCACCATACCTACTCTTAAGGAGAGTTGAGTCACCTTCTATATATAAGTAGGAAGTGCTATCTAAAAAAAAAAATGTATATATATACATATGTTTACTAACAATTCTATGATTTTTCAGATAGAGGATAGGGTGTCTCATCCTGAGCTAGCCTACCATGATCGTAAGGAAGAAGCGAAGTGGCATTCCGAATATGGACACCACACCAAGGATATGGTCCAATGGATGCATCGGAAAAATAAAATCCTTGGAACAGGAGGTCTCATCACGAGACGACCTACCCACCTTTCACTCCTTCCCAGTGAATGGCAATGTATTCATCTGGTTACCAAGCCAGCACATTGGTCTCTACACTAACATCATAATGCACTTTCCTAATTATACATAAATGATCATGGTTCCAAAGGGTGAAAAATAAGCTTTGTTGAGGTTATAAACACATGCGGGCAACAGAAGCTCTGCTGATGGTATTGGAGTCGTATTTTCAATATCAATAGTTATTATAACTCCCTTTTATTATTTTTTTACCATTACTATAGAGATATTATGTTCCTAATCTACTTTTGAACCTTTATGCATGTGATATCTTTTAAAAATAAATCATAGTAGTTTAAGTCGAATGATGACGACAAAGTATCTTTCCTGTGTCAGATGTCCTTTTCCTTTTTGAGTCACCTCACAACATCTACACACTTATTGATAATTTTCGTTATATGCATTGATTTCAGAATTCCAATATATTTTGTGATCCTACCATTAATATGCGTACCTTGCCACTTTTATCATCCCTGTACTTCACCGCCAGCACGCCATTCCTTCACTGATTCGGTCGAAGGTGACTTATCATTTCAAAGGGGGGATAGGAGCAACCTCCAGTGTATTTATGTATGCATGTCAGTCCTTTATTCAATTGTGCAGGGCAATACGACATTCCATGATTATGGAGTATGTGGAACAATATTAACTCCTAGTTAACGATATTTATGCCTGTAAAATATCAACTGAAATAACCATTATAACAACTTGTTGTTCCATCACTCGGCTCTGTCTATTGCTATGATATCTTTGCTACACTAACTGTTTCTAGAATCCAGGTAGTATGGGAGGGAGAATAGTACGCAGGGAGCCACTAATAATGGTTGTTTCTGATGCAGTTAAAGAAATTCTAGCCCGAGCCAGTGGGTAACATATTTCACACGATTTCAACAACCCAATGAAGCAATTGCTATTGAATTCCTACAAAATTTATAGAACGGGAAATCTATGATAAGAGGGAGGCAAATCACAGTGTCAGATGCAGTGATATCTGAAGTGTCTGAATCACTAGAATGTGTGCATCAAACATTCTACAATGCACATATATTTTAGGCAATTTTTTTTTTTATTTTTTTTTTAAATTCTACTCAACCCTATGACATTGTTGTTAACCCATTTGAGTAAAATTGTTTTGTATCACCGATAGCAAAAACTACAATTTAGTTGAGACATTTGATTAATACTATTACAACCATAGTTTAATAGACCACATTTCAGAAAATGTAGAGAGTGCATCCATAAAGTGTTGTAAATAATATTTTTAGGAAGACAATTCTCGAGGATATTCTCCCTAAAAATAGAATTTTCCTTCAGGGATCTCAACCTTATACACCCAACCTAGCAAGTCACTAGGTATTGGCCTACCTCTGTGTTCAGGTAGAGTTCGAATCTCAGTCTAGAGGCAACCGCTCAATTCCCATAGCTCAAAAACTGAAATCGAGTGAATTTATTTATGAATGTGTTTTTTTTCTAAGTTATTAAAAAGAACAATCTCAAAAATCTGAAAAGCATTTACACACATTTGCAAAAAATGCAACTAAAATATGAAAATAATTGAATGTGTGGTGTTTTCGAATATGACATCCTTCAAATTTTCTTTGATTTTCCCTAGTTTTGTATGTTGTCAAATCCAAAGAATCAAAGTAAAGTGTCTTGAGGCCATGTTCAAATTCCAATAGGTTCCCTCAGATTGGATCTTGAATAGCACTTGAATAGTGCTTGAATAGCTAAGGTGAAGGGAAAGGCAGATTCAAGAGCACATGTTGTTGGCTTATCTAAAGATATATCTCTCTAGAAAAGAATCCAAAAAAGGAGCAGAGACATCTAGAGACAATAGTAAGTTGCAATCTTTAAAATTAGTGAAATGAGCTGCATTGTCATCTTCAGATTACAATAGGTCCCTCATATTGGATCTTGAATAGCTCTTGAATATCTAAGGCAAAGGGAAAGGCAGATTCAAGATCACATGTTGTTGGCTTATCTAAAGATATATCTCTCTAGAAAAGAATACTAAAAAGGATCAGAGGCATCCAGAGACACTAGTCAGTTGCAATCCTTAAAATTATTGAAATGGGCCGCATTGTCTCTTCCCAAGGAGTCTAAATCCGAGGGGTCATGAAGGCTAGCAATATAGAGCTTAGCTTCCTCATAACCAATCAGTCACAGTTTTTCTTTCGTGTTACTATGGATGTAGTAGATGAGAATAATCTATGCATTCTTATGTAAAAAGGAGCAGAAAAACCTCAAAACTTTATAGGCATGAAAAAAGAACCCATTTGAGGCAAATTGTTTTGTATCAGCGATAGCAAAAACCACAATTTTTTGAGAATCAATTCGGACCTCTATGTTAACTTGGACCTCTATCTTCAGGTAGAGTTTGAATCTCAGTCTTCAAACTTTTGTCAATAGTATGCTTACAACAAAGTTAATACACAAGGTTTCTGCCTGAAGATGATTTGGTCTCTTTATTAGACTATATACCACATGTCGATTCTCCAAAGAGTCAAAGTAAAGTATCATAAGGCCATCTTCAGATTACAATAGGTTGCTAAGTAAAGTGTCCTGAGGCCATCTTCATATTACAATAGGTTCCCTCAAATTGGATCTTGAATAACTCTTGAATAGCTAAGGTGTCCCGAGGCCATCTTAAGATTACAATAGGCTCCCTCATATTGGATCTTGAATAACTCTTGAATAGCTAAAGTGAAGGGAAAGGAAGATTCAAGATCACATGTTGTTGGCTTATCTGAAGATAAATCTCTCTAGAAAAGAATACTAGAAAGGAGTAGAGGCATCTAGAGACAATAGTCAGTTGCAATCTTTAAACTTAGTGAAATGGGATGCATTGTATGTTCCCAAGGAGTCTAAATCCACGGGATCACTTTAGTCAGTGGGCGGTAGTAAGCTGATATGTTTATCAGTCAAGCAATGGATAAGGCTAGCAATCTAGAGCTTAGCTTTCTCAGAACCAATCAGTCACAATTCTTCTTTCATGTTACTATGTGTTTAGGGAATATTCAGTTTTCTTGTAAAAATGCCTAACCCTCTAGATCTAGTCGCTGATCTAGAAACAACAGCCAAAGAAATATTAAGTTTTCCTATAAACAACAGATAAAATAAGGGAATAGAGAACCTACTTGTAACTTCTGCTTGTTCCTTATCTCCATTGACCAATTTCGTTGCTCCTTCCTGTACTTAAATCACTTGAGAAGTACTTGCACAACTTACAGAAACAAAAACCCGTCAAAGCATAATGATTTATTGTTCATAAATAACATGGAATCGAAAATATGATATACATATGAATGCATTAACATATAACACAATCATAATGGAAAAATCTTGAAAATTTTATTGATAAGAGGAAATATTACAACCAATGTGACTTCGATCCAGTGTCGTCCTTCCAATTCAATCCTTCTTCACCTCATGAAAAGTAAGACATTCCAACACTATACTTGCACTCAACTCTAAACTCATACCACCAGCATCTCCTTACAACTCAATATTTTCTAGCCTAGATCTCTTAGATGAGTGATCTATTTATAGGTGAGTGAAGGAGTTTATGCTATCAATGGAGGTAATGAATGCCTTTCTAAATTTAGAAATCAGTTCCATGGAAGAAGGGATAGGGGATTAATGTTTCCTAATTCTATTTCTCATCCAAAGGTGAACTCAAAGGAGCAGGTGGCATTTGAGAAACTTCTAGAGGTTTCCAATGGATAAGGAATCTTCAAAACCTCATGGAACTTGCTCAACTTCACCCAGCGCAGGCCAAAGAGGGACCAAGTGCACTGCATAGCACCCTGTTAATGCATGGTTTGCATTGTAATGCACCCTAATGAAGGCCTACCTGCGCTGATCTTCTTAGAGGTGGTTTTTGGATGTCTTCAGTGATGGAACTTCTTTGGGAGTAAGGCATATTGATGACTAACTTCTTTAGGGCATGTAACAACTGTACTAGGGGTTGATGGGCCCTAATAGCATCGATCCGTAAGTTGGGGTTGATGTGCCCAAATGGATCTGTAATAGTTGCCCCCTAAAGCATGAAGCCATAAATATCTATGTCGGGTGAAATGCTTTATCACGAGGAGAGGAGATTTCGAACGGAAGGTGACCTGCATTCAATTACAATACATATATCATGATAATTGATTTTCTTCATGAATTAGCTTAGGGAGGCATACTCATGCTCAACTTATAAACTTTCATTACATGTACATAAATCAGATAGTCATCTACAGATAAAGATTCATGTTTCTACAGATATAGATCCATGATTAGGATGATTGTCTGTGTAAGGTCATTGTACACTTGATTTGATACCCCTGAATATATCACAGTCTGGATGGATGAAACTAGATCTGGGGTCTTCAATCTCATTCAATCTTCATTCAATTTACAAGTCTAACCATGTGAATAGATGTTCTGAGGTCGAAGATGGAAAGACATCATCTGATTACCAACCAATGATGTAAGCCATTAGCAGACACGAGTGGAATCACCGATAATGAAGGATGACCCTCAAGGTACTACAATACATTTCTCATGGTGTGAATAAATGATTTGATGTCGAACACCATACAAATTCTTTCGGTCAAATTCCATTGATGTCAACCTATCGTCGAAAGCGAGAAACCTACCATTGATGTATGCAAGCTTCAACGCACTGAAGGGGTGTTCCTAAGCCAACTTCTTGGATGATGAGCTAATGTCGACAAGAAGTAACTTTGTCGCAGGAGGGCCTTGATGTATCCCACATCTACGACACGAAATGAGGTAAATGATTTTTGGAGATGAGAATCGACTGCCGACACAAGTTTCAGGAATGGAGGTCATGAAAATGAAGGTTTACAGTATTGCAATGAATGAAGTTTTAACTAAATGAATTCTCTTGAACATATCTGAGACACTGAGATGAATTGGTAGCGTTGACCCCAAAACAAAAGGTGATGGATGGTGTGATAGACCATCGGTGGGATAACCATCAAGCTGAATGACCCAATCCAAATAGTCATGGAGATGAAATGGAAGTGTCATGTTTAAGAGCGACTCGCTACCATAAAATTTTCTCGACTTTTCCCATTTTCCCCAGTCATTGCTGACTAGTACCTCTTTATTTTTATCAAGCTTGAGGAGGATAAAATATGCTTGTTCTATAATTCACCCTTCGGGTTAACCCATTGCTATTTGATGTTTTAACGAGTCTAAAAAAGGTGAAACTCAATCTTGTCTAGATGGACAAGTTTGTCCCTATTTGATGTTTTAACGAGTCTAGCAAAGGTGAAACTCAATCTTGTCTAGATGGACAAGTTTGTCGCTATTTGATGTTTTAACGAGTTAAACAACAAAGATAACTTGGTCCTTTTCATGTTTAGAGAGTTTGAAAAGCGACGAAAAGAAAACTCCATAAGTTATTTTTCGTACAATAATCTCTCAAGTCTAAAAAAGCGTAAAATAATACAAGAGAGACGTCATTTCCAATCCTTTAACGAGTTGGAATGGACAAGCACTCCACAATCTTTTCATATTTAGAGAGTTTAAAGATGACTCTATGGGGGTTTTCTTTTCATTTTTAACAAAGCTCGAAAAGAAACAAAACTCTGCTTTGTGGTCAAAGATGTCCAATTTACCTTTTAGTACACTTGATTTTTCTTTCAGTTATTGGACCTGCTCAAAGGCTTCATCAAAGAGGATTTAAAATATATGTTCATGGAAAAAATGAATAAAAACCCATATTTACTTTCGTTAATATGCAAAAATAAACATAAAGAAGTTTTGTAATTCATTTTTACCATTTTACTTTTACCATTTGATTTTGGAGTTCTGGAGTAGTTTTGTACCCCAAACTTCACCAGCTGATTGCGAAGGATTCTGTGGATCATTTCTCGTGTCGTCCGGACCAGGTAGGAGCTATCCTAGTTCTCTTCCATTTCATTCCATTCATTTTCAATTTTGAGCAAAAAATTTTGGTTTTTGAGGCCCATAGGATTTCATTTTGCGCCCTCTGGATTAGCGCACCCTTTCTATATCGAAAGGTGTACTTCATTGCATATACCTAGGAGGCAGTATGCATTGCAGCGCACTGTCTCTAATGGGGGGGGGTGCGATGGGTGCAAAAGCCAAAAATTGACAGGTGTTTTCTCCCAAATCTTCAACTATTTTTTGCAAAAATTGGATCCTAATTTGTCTAATAGTTGTATTTTAGACATTCATCAGATCGGAATGGTCATTATATGGAGAGAACGAGAGCACAAAGAACAAGACATGATTGCCTTAAATGATCAGGGCACAGTTGATGCCTTAAGGAATTGTGAGTTGCTGAAGTATTTTTGCTTATCTAGCATGTGGCAACAAATTGAACTGCTACAATATCTTATTCGTTCTTGGGATCCTACTAACTAGGTTTTTCATATTAGGGGCAAAGTGATCCCCTTTACCATCAAGGATATTTACTTTCTAACTAGTTTATCGAGGCAGGTTGCCCCCATTTCATTATCAGGATTCACTAAAGGAGGTGAATCATTAAGAGATTATATTCGTCAGTTCTGTCAGGAAGGATCTTAACCCAACAGAGATGGAAAGATTAATAACTGAGATGTTAGTGATCTACCTTTGAACAATCCTTTTCACCCTTACCAAATTGGCCCACAGTGCAACTTTATATTTCACAAACAAATCTTATATGGAGCATGCTTTAGAGTGCTTGGAACCAAATGTATTCAACTGGTGTGAGGAAATTCTTCCATCTATGAGAGAACAACTAACCAAGGTGAAGACCGGAAAGAAAAATTTTTTTGGTTATGGGTCTATCTTGATTTCCTTTGCCTTGGAGAGAATCCCTCTCATGCAGCCACAACACATTTCACTGGGAGCTCCTGGACCTAGAGACCCACGGATGCAGAGGTGGGGGGATCTTATAGCTAAACATGCTAGCTAGTCACTAATCTCATTTTCCTCTGCTTTATTCGAGTGGTTCGACTATTAGGAGATGGCCTTCTCAAAATATCCATATTCAGGGATGGATTTCTATGGTGATCCAGATCTGGTGTTGCCAGCTGGGGCGCAGTGGAGTGCCATTGGTAAATTGTTTGACCAAAATGTTTTTCTTTTTGAAGCTTTTATTTTTTTGTGTTTTTATTTTTTCTTACCAAGACTAAATAAACTTATATATGTATGTAGATGTTGGATCTGTTCGACCTGTGGTACGCCAACGAGAGGCAGGTGCACCAGTTCAGAGAGTTGTTGGGAGGGCAGTTCTCAGAGACTTGGATTTAGCGAAGACCTTGGTTGAGCTGCAGGATCACATATAGGGTTTGACCCTTGGTATTCCAGATGTCTAGATTGAGGAGCTTCCTATGCAATTTCAATGCCATACTATTGGCGTGCCGAGTCATTGGATGAGACTCCTGCATATGATAGCACAAGCTGTAACCTGTTATCATCAGTAGCAATAGTCTATTGGGATATTTTCTGCATATATTTTTGAGTTTTTGGGTCAGATGGCTGATTTTTGTCTTGGACATAAACTATTTGTAAAAACTTATTTACAGTTATCTATTTGACTTTCAGAGTTTTATTATGGTTAAGTGATGCAATCCTATTCAAATGATGTTGAAAAATATTTACAAATGTCGCAAATGTCTATTTAACACGTAATTTGCTAGAGAGTCATTTAATGTGTTTAAATTTCTAGAAATATGTTGATATTGAATAAATTCAAAATACCTTTCCAAAATATGAACTCTAAGGAACATGCGATGAATTGTTGGGTTTCGAACAGTATAGATGCCAGTAAGCTATAGTACGACCAGTTGTGAATCTAGCATGACGATGATTCGGTGTATGCCATGTGAAATGGCATCAGAGAGGAGTTCAATCAATGTGCTATACTTAGCAATATTGTTTGTCAATCGACCAATACATACTCCTCTAAAACTCACTAACTCGCTGCTAGGAGTAAAAATGGCCCATGTTGTAGAAGATAGATTCTGCGTACTACGACTAGCTCCGTCGGCATACCCAACCATTGGTTTTGCAAAGTTTGACATTTGCAACAAATGTGAAGTGGATTACCTAACCAAATAAGAACTCTAAAAGAAAACTAACACACAAAAATGCAATAAAAGCATATGTACAATGAGTTTTACTACACTTAACTAAGCATAATAGCGTTTAAGATACAACCCATTTTGGGGCTGCGACAATGGAATCCCATCATAATACACTAACTCGTAGGCACATTTTTTCAACACACGTTTAGCAATATAAGGGCCCATCCATAATGGTTCAAATTTTCCCGCTCCTAGTTTGTCAGAATCCTGATCGTAAAGCAAGACCAGGTCACCTTCTAAGAAGACACGAGGCTTAACATTCTTGTCATATTATTCCCTGATGCATTTCTTATGTGCCTCATTAGCCAATGTGGCATCATGACGGGTTTCATCCAGATGGATTAATTCCAAGAAATGCGCTTCTTCTTCGGAAGTTTCAGGTAGCAGGTCAATTGCAAGTTTGAGGGATGATATTTCACATTGGATTGGTAAGACTACTTCCAAACCATACACCAAATGAAAAGGCATAAATCTGGTCACGTTTCTTACAGAGGTTTGATATGCCCACAAAGCCGAGTATAGGATTAAATGTCAATTCTGTTTATGGACCCCAATCATTCTTTGCAACATGCGCTTAAGGACTTTGTTGATAGCCTCAACTTGTTCATTAGCTTGAGGGTAGTATGGAGTAGAACTATCATGTGACAATCCTAATTTGGCAGTTAATTCGATCATCATGTGATTGCAAAAATGCGACCCATGATCTATAACTATAACTTGTGGTACACCAAACCTAGAAACCACCTGGTTAAAAAAAAGAGAGCAGTCATTTTGCCATTGTTGTTCAATGTAGGCATCGCCTCGGCCCATTTGGTAAAATAGTCAATGGCAACTATAATATACCCATGCCCCCTAGCCGAGGTGGGGTTACATGTCATAAAATCAATGCCCCATTTTGCGAATGGACCAACAGCAATGACTAGATGCAGTGATGCAGGTGGTAATTTAGTTTTACGATAAAAAATCTGGCAAGCATGGCAACTTCTGATAGCAAGAATGCAATATCTGAATATGGATGGCTAGAAGTAACCAGCTCGTAGAATTTTTTGTGTAGTTGTGTAACCAGATAAATGCCCCCCACAAGCACCTGAATGACATTCATTCAAAGCTTTTTCGTCCTCGAGTAAGGCACCTTCGTAAGATCGTATCAACATCATGATGATAAAGTGTATCACCAATGATTAGATAATCTTTGGCTTGGTATCGAGTACAGTGTTGTTCAGAGCGAGAGGTATTAGGCCAAAAAGCCTGGGTTTGGAGATAGACCACTATATCTCCATACCATGGATCACTTGATGAAATCAGAAATAGAAACTCGTCCAAGGTTGATGCTTCTGATGTTAAATCATTGGAGGATGAGGGAAGGTCGCAAAGTAACTCAGAAAAGACAAGAGATTTCTTTGATTTAGATTTGATGAATTCCAAATCAAACTCCTGTAAGATAACTATCCATTTAGAATATTCCCCCTAGCAATTGACGCGAAAAAATGTATGTCATAGGGTTGCAATATGATACAATGATAGTTTTGCGAAGGAGGATGTAATGACGAAATCTCTGTACAGCTTGAACGACTGCCAAGGCTAACTTTTCAACATATGAATATTTTCTTTCTGTATCATTAAGATTACGACTCAAATAATAAATAGGATGTTCTATTCCACTTTCTTCTTGAACTAAAACCATTCCAATGGTTGTATCTGTAGCAGCGAGATACAGGTAAAAGTATTTTTGATAGTTTGGGGCATACATTAATGATGCTCTAATCAAGGAATCTTTCATAGCATCAAAGGAAGCTTGCGCAACTTGGTCCCAATGGAAGGGTACCCCTTTCTTCAATAGACATGTATAACCTTTAGCTAATTCAGCACAGTTTTGATTGAACATCCTCAAAAAGTTTTCCTTCCCTTGAAGTCTTTGTATTTGTAACAAATTTGAGGGTGGAGGCATATCAATGATTTCCTGAACCTTTATGGGATCGAGTCTAAATCCGTCTTTCAAAACTATGAATCAAAGCAATCAACTAGAGCCAACACAAAACACACATTTGTGTGGATTGAGTCTTATTTTGTAGTGTCGACATCATAAAAATATTGCCCTCAAATGTTTCAGGTGATCAGTGCGTTTTCGTGAATGAGCAGGTAAATCATCAAGATAGGGTTGAACAATGTGTTTGATGTCATGGAAAGCATAATTCATTTCCCTCTGAAAGGTAGCCCCTGCATTCTTCAAACCAAAAGGTAGCTTTCGATAAGCGAATGTGCCCCACAGACATATAAAAGCAGTTTTTGATTGGTCTTGTGGGCAGATATTGATTTGATTATAGCCAGAAAATCCATCCATGAATGAAAAAATTTCCCATCCAACACATTCGTCAATAATCTGGTCAATAAAAGGTGTAGGATAATTGTCTTTTGGACATGCTTGATTTACATCCCTATAATTGATGCACACTCGATTTTTCCCTTGTTTTTCCATCACTGGAACAATATTAGATACCCAATCAGTAAGAGGTATAGGGAAAATGAAGCCAACATGCAAAAGTTTTTCAACCTTTGCTTTAATGGCAGCAGCTTTCTTAGGATGAACAGGTCAAAGCCGCTGTCATACTCATTTGACATCAGTGTATTTTAATCTCATGTTCAACAATGCTTGAGTCATGACTAGCATCTCCTCATAAGACCATGCAAAGACATCTCAAAATTTGGGAAAAAGAGCACAGTAATTATCTCGTTCCAATGGAGAACAAGATTTGCCGACATGAATGTTTTCTACAATGTTAGGCTTGGTCAAAATGTTTATAGAAATTGTTTCTTCTATGTTGGACAAATTACGCTCAGAATCTACAGTATTTATAGATTTGACTAGAAATCAACGATTGATGGGTGATTGAGTTCATTTGAATAATCTTAATTGTCATCTAGAACATGGGAACGATGATGATAATCTTCCCACGGTGTCTCTCCTATCATCATTGATTGGACGATTCCTTCATCCATAGAATGTATATGTGAAAAAGGATGCAATGAGGTACCATTTTCTAATGACCTGTCTACCCAGACAATTATTGAGTTCGGATTAGGATTTGCCGCACAAGCCTGAAAGATTGATTGCTATGATGATTCAATGGGGCTTGGAGGTAGTGCCTTGTTATGACCATCAATTTCAAAGTAGTTGGGATTATTCTTAAAATAAGAAGAAATCATGTTGCAAGTCTCCACTCTTGCCACTTCTGCAAAACCAGATGGTGATGGGAGGGTAAAAGTGTCCATCAGGAAAGGATCTTTAAGGAGACCTACTCCAACATTTTGAAGTGATGGTGAGTTTTCGTGTATCAACGGAATGCTTCCAGTAGCCTGTGAACTATTGGCAAAGAAGGCTAGCTGATCAATGACTGTGATTCCACCCTTGAAGGGAAATGCAATTATTCTAAAGTATGTGGAAACAAAAATAGCCATAGCATATACCCAAGGTCTTCCTAATAGAATGTTGTAATCAATGAGTCCGTCAACTACCTCGACTTCAACATTTACTGTTTTTCCCCCTAGTTCAAATTGCAGGTTACTCAAAATCCCATATGTAGTGTATGTTCTTCCATAAAATGCTTTTGATGTAGTTGGTGATCGTGACAAGGGCGGTGAACCAAGAGTTTTCCAGCAGCTCATGGACATAATGCAAGTAGATGCCTCCTTATCAATAATAGTTCGGTGAACATTTTTATTGAGAGCTTTTACTTGTATTAGGTAATCTAATTGCGTCAGTAACTGTGGTGAATATCCTGCATGGTTAAAAACCATAAGATTTGAATCCGTAGGATCTATTCCACCTATTGCTAACAATAAAACTTGTTTCTGGGAGGGACAGTTTTGCAACACTTCAAGTGTCGACATAACAGAAGGTGATTGAGCTAGATCTTCCACTATATTATAATTTTGAGCTACTCGAGCACGAGGATTGAATGTTGATTTGTGCACAACTCCCTTCAGCAGCTTTATCGTCAATTCAGGTATAATTGGTGGAACAACTTCTGATGAAGTCGAGGTCAAAGTATTAGGTTGATCAGTAGCCTGGTTATTCAACGACGATGGATTTCCATAATCTTTATTCCTTGTTGACACCAAAACATCATTTTGTGGATTTGCGATGGATAACATGAGTACTTGGGATGTGGAAGAATTATCAGTCACAACCAAATGTGTCTCTAGGGTTGGAAACAGATCTGTCAACACTGTTAAGGTATTTGAAGTCTTTAGAAGCTTAGAGACTTTAGATTGATGTGGACAGTCTCTTGTATAATGCTCATCATTATATATTAGACATGGATAACGAGGTTTACTAGTTGCGGTAGGGGAATCAGATGATTTCTCAGGAGTGGAACTTTCCTGTTTCTTTTTGTTATTCTTCCCCTTTTTCTTACGTCGTGGTTTCTTTGGATTTTTTCCTTTGTCATATGATACATTATGAATCTCTGAGGCAAGATCATTTTCTGATGTATTTGCAGTTTGATTAGAAATGGCAAGAGTTTGACTAGATCGTCCTCTTGCCACATGTGTGCTTAAAGAACCGATCACACCATCGCCAACATGAGAGCCCCTAATCTATTTTGGAGGTGGTGGAACAATGAAGGCTGGTCTAGGTGCATCGGGAATTTTATCATAGAGCGTGCCAGATTGTGTGTAAATCAAATCCAAGTATTGGGCACGAGCGATAACTTGCTCTTTTGTGACAACTCCTCCTTTTGCCACATCCTCAGTGATTGATGGAAGCAAGGATTTTATGAACCACTCAGCTAAAAGTTGATCAGGAACATATGTCTTAACCATTTGATGACGACGCCGTCACTCATGAATATGATCTGATATATGGGTAGAGGTAGTCTGTTTAAAGTTGGTCAAGAGTTCCGTTCCAATCTCATATCTGATAGGTAACTGGAAGTGGGTCAAAAAAGTGGTGGCTAGAATGGTGAAGCTATTGAAAGAAGCTCTTGGTAATTCAATGTACCATTTAGCAATTGGACCAGTAAGTGTTCTTTGGAAAAGATGAAGTCTGATCGAATCGTCATTCAAAGTATTGGATGAACACCATAGATGAAAGGTCATAACATGATTCGATGGGTCTTCTCGAGGATTTCCATTAAACTTCGGAATATCAAATGGTAACTTATGGGGAATCACCGGCTACCAAGGTGCATATGCAATTGGATCATTAGTGAGATGGTTTAAATCTAGTACTTCTAAAGTTGCTACGAATGGAGACTTTCAATTCAAGTCAGGTTGAGCATACCCAAGATATGATGGAATTGCCTGTGCAATAGGTCTTTGCATACCAACATAGGGCATTTGCATTTGGTAACCTTGGTAAGGTTGTTGGAAAAAACCAGCATAGGGTGGTTACTGATAAACAGATTGGGATTGTGGTTGTCCATAACCTACAAAGCCTTGTTGCCCAGGTCCTTAGTAAGCTTGATATTGACCAAAACCAAGTTGAGCTTGTGAACCAAGTCCAAATTGGGGTTTGGGCTATTGGAATTGGGGTTGTTGGAATTGCGACAGCCACAGTTGTTGAACCAATTGTTGCTACCCAATATGAAAGATTGACCAACTTGTGGATCAACTATACCAGTGTAAGCCTGATCCAATCCAGATAAAGCTATACTAACTTGAGGTTGTTGCTGGGCTCCAGAAACAAGTGGTTGTTGTATAACAACTTGAGAAATTCGAACCTCTTGAATTGAAACTTGTGATTGCAAGGAAGAAGGATCGATTTGTACCGGTTGAGATACAAGAGTTTGAGCTTGTGACTGTGGCACAGTAGTAACAACAGGTGTAATAGGAATATTTGACACAGTTTGCATTGGTTGTGTTGGATACACAAGCCTTGGTTGAGTTGGCATTACTGGTTTCCATTGACAAACTCTAATTCCAGTTTGACTTGAATACTATGGGAAATTACCATATTGTTGTCCCCCAGAAAAGGAAGGAAACAGTGAATAAGCATATTGATCTCCATATGGTGGCGATCCAGTATTTAACGGATACACCGGTCTTTGATGACTAGATTGCCCAACCTGATACTGATGTGCAGGATCAAATTGTTGAGTTCCCATTTGAGAAAAACTAGGTAGAATTCCAGATGAGTACATGGGTGTTGACCATGGTGCAGAAGCAACCCCTGAGTAGGTTCCAGACAATGATTGGTAACCAACCGGGATGGACGATTCGCCATATAGGTGCGTCTTAGGTGTAGAAGAAAACATCGAAGGAGTTACAACAGAAGATTTTGCTGTAGCTGCATCAAACGATATAGTCTTGGATGTTGACGGTTGTTCATCCATAGTTAACTGGCCTAAAATTTCTCCTAAATATTCGACAGGAACTTGCAAGAAAGTAGGATCAGATGAAGAAAAGTAATCAAGAGTAGCAGGAGAAAGATAATCCTAGTTCCAAAGTGAAACAGTGTTCCAGGTGTGGAATCCTTTACTATCTTTTCTATGGCAATCAAATCTGGTGGAAGAGGTTGACCGTTAGGTCCGTAAAAGATTTTTGGTGTTGATGAAAGTGTAGTTTCAACAATGACTGATGTCAGAGGGGTAACAACTTCTGAATGTTGAAATTCGAAGACTAGATGTTCAGGTAAATGAACAACAGTTTCAAAGGGAGGTTCCTGAACAACTTCTGGTTCAGATGTAACTTCTATTGGAACTGGGATAGATTCTAGACCAACTCTTGATGGAGTTGTTTCAAGTTTAGAAGCACCTCCTAGTTGAACAATTTCAAATTGAGTATCAACTTGTTGCTGGATAGCCTTAGTTACTGTTACATTAGGGTCAGTGTTAATGTCCTCAAGTAACTGTGAAACTTCCTCTTTAGGAACGGATGTAACAAAAATAATTGGAGTAACTGGAGTCTCTGTAGCTATTGAAACAAATGTTTCAAATAACCCATATGAATAACTAGGAGTTCTTGATGTACTAGACTCAATTAAATGAGACTGCTTTCTCTGAATTGGTGTCGCTTCGGGAGGTAAAGGCGGTTGACTCGTTGTTCTCCGCGAATGACTAGGTTTGGGTTGACTTTCCTCCATGATTGTGGATTACTTTATCAACTTAAACTCAACTAAGGAATAAGGATGTTATTCATGGTCAATTAATTTTAATGACAATGGAACACAACTTCACTTTTTTAGTTTTAAAGAGTCGAGAAAAAGCAAAAGATGACTCTAGTAACCTTCGATTTTTAATGATCCTGAAAGGACAAGTGCTCAGATGATCCTTTTACTTTTAAAGAGTTGAAAAGGAATGAAAATGACTACTCTAGAGATTCTAGACAAGAGGGTTTACCAAACAAACCACAAAACTGCAATATACACATTGGTGATAAATGAAAGAGAAATTACCAAGGACTTTATGTACGGTAGTCAGTGTTCCCGAATGTTGTGTTCGGTGCATTGCGATTGGTAAGGCGGCAGACTCGACTTCCTAGGGATAAAGGATTTCAACCTATTGGGGTCTCCCACTATATACGTGATGGTACAGGGAGCACAAGTCCGTACTAGCACTTATTGGATCAAAGAGGAGGAATCATCTAACCTCCAATGAAAACAACAACCACTAGGTTTAAAGACACTTGAACACGTCTCTAGCCTAGACCTCTAGATTTTTTTTGTTAAGTTCCAAAGCATTTTTAGATTAATTGATGTTTATTTTAAGTTGATCTTGCTTAGAAATTTTCCTTTAAAGGTTCACTGCGAAATGTGTTCTGAAATTCCTAAGAATGCAACTAGAATGATAAGCACTCTTTTCATTTAATTTCAACAATGAAAATCCTAACTATGAGGGATAGAGCATAGAAGTACTTTTGAACAAACAACAAAGAGCGCAAACTAATGAAATTCCCTAAACATTCCTTTTAGCACACAAACTCAAGCTCTAAAATGCAAATTGCATGTATTTCTTTTCAGTTTCTCTTAATGTGAATGATGCAATAAGAAAAAATAATGCACAAACGATTCAGAACTTTTTCATAAAAAATGGCGAATTATGACAATTTCTTTTAATAGAGAAGGGAATATTGAATGACACTTTCAATTTTTAAGAAATGAAGATTTGCGACACTTTAAATGAAAATACAATTCAAATGCACAAATAAATCAATCGACTATCTATGGAGGATTTTAAGACACTTCAATTTATGAAGAAAATGACGATTTTATGACACTTTTCTACCGATAGAACAATCGATTAAAACTACTTTTTGACAATGGATTGCTAATGAAAAAACAAATACATAAAAAACATTCACCAATCCTAGTCTAAACAGGGCCAAATTAAGGAGATGAAAGGCTGGTTTTCATAGATGAGACATCATTTAATTTCAACAAGCAATTCAAAAATGATGAAAATTGACAAAAACTTTAGCTCCTAGATGGGAAACTGATCCTTAAGAGATTAGCGCAGGATGTAGTGTTAGATAGTGCATTGAATTGCTCTTTACTCATGTGGGAAGTGCACTGTAGTGCAGGTCTCAGTTAGATATAGTGCGTTGATGACAGTGAGCAATTTTGAAGGTGTTTTTGGCTTAAATTTGATTCAATTTTGAATGAATTTAGACTTGAATTCAATAAACGACAGGAATTACAATATATTGGAATGTTCTAAGAGGCTATTTAGCTACTAAAAATGGAAAAGATTTCCCCAGTGGAGTCACTAGTTTGTTTCAGGAATATTTAGTGTTCTTGGAAAAACGCCTAACCCTCTAAATCTAGTAGCTGATCTAGAAACAACAGTCAAAGCAATCTTAATTTTTCCTATAAACAACAGATAAAATAAGGGAACATAGAACCTACTTGTAACTTCCACTTGTTCCTTATCTCGCTTAACTGATTTCGCTACTCCTTCCCGTACTTAAATCGCTTGAGAAGTACCTACACAACTTACAGAAACAAAAACCCGTCAAAGCATAATGATCTATTGTGCATATATAACATAGAATTGAAAATATGATATACATATGAATGCATTAACATATAACACAAGCATAAGGGAAAAATCTTGAAAACTTTATTGATAAGAGGAAATATTACAACCAATGTGAGTTCAATCCAGTGTCATCCTTCCAATTCAATCCTTCTTCACCTCATGAAAAGCAAGACATTCCAACACTATACTTGCACTCAATTCTAAACTCATACCACCAGCATCTCCTTACAACTCAATATTTTCCAACCCAAATCTCTTAGATGAGTGATCTATTTATAGGTGAGTGAAGGAGGTTATGTTATCAATGGAGGTAATGAATGCCTTTCTAAGTTTAGAAATCAGTTCCATGGAAGAAGGGATAGGGGATTGATGTTTCCTAATTCTCTTTCTCATCCAAAGGCGAACTCAAAGGAGCAGGTGGCATTTGAGAAAATTCTAGAGGCTTCCAATGGATAAGGAATCTTCAAACCCTCACGGAACTTGCTCAACTTCACCCAGCATAGGCCAAAGAGGGACCAAGTGCACTGCATAGCACCCTGTTAATGCATGGTTTGCATTGCAGCGCACCCTAATGAAGGCCTACCCACGCTGATTTTCTTAGAGGTGGTTTTTGGATGTCTTCAGTGATGGAACTCCTTTGGGAGTAAGGCATTCTGATTACTAACTTCTTTAGGGCATGTAACAACTGTACTAGGGGTTGATGGGCCCCAATAGAATTGATCTGTAAGTTGGGGTTGATGTGCCCAAATAGATCTATAATGCTATGGATGTAGTAGATGAGAATAATATATTCATTCTTATGTAAAAGGAGTAGAAAAACCTCAAAACATTGTAGGCGGGAAAAAATAGCAGACAAGCCTCAAAACTTTATAGGCATCAAACATTCTACAATGCAAATATATTTTAGACAATTTTTTTTAATTCTACTCAACCCTGTGACATTGTTGTTAACCCATTTGAGTAAAATTGTTTTGTATCACCGATAGTAAAAACCACAATTTAGTTGAGACATTTGATTAATACTATTACAACCACAGTTTAATAGACCACATTTCAAAAAATGTAGAGAGTGCATGTTGTGCGTATTAGTAAGAAAATTATAAAATTGTTTTTTACATAGGAAAAAAAGCTATAGCAAACACCAATTGTGCGCATTAATGAGAAAATTATAGAACTGTGTTTTAGATAGATAAAAAGCTACAACAAACAGCTTAGGTAAAAAACTCAAACCCTACGGAGGCTAAAATATGTTGTAGCCACCATAGTAGAGGCAACCACTCAGTTCCCATAGCTCAAAAAGTGAAATCAAGTGAATTTTTATGAATGTATTTTTTTTCTAAGTTATTAAAAAAAAACAATCTCAAAAATCTGAAAAGCATTTGCACACATTTGCAAAAAATGCAACTAAAATTTGAAAAGAATTGAATGTGTGATGTTTTCTTAGAACGTTGTGTGCAAAATTCAAAGTTAGCGAATGTTATCGATACCATAAATTATCAAACCTAACACAACCTAGTGAGAGTTCGGAAGAGATAACCAAGTAAAAAATTAAAGGATCCAACAAAATAAGAATTATGAATCACAAGAATGATACCAGTTGTGCATATTAGTAAGAAAATTATAAAATTGTTTTTTACATAGGGAAAAAAGCTACAGCAAACACCAATTGTGCACATTAATGAGAAAGTGTTTTAGATAGAAAAAAAGCTACAACAAATGGCTTAAGTCAAAAAATCAAACCCTATGGAGGGTAAAATATGTCAATACAACGTAATAACATAAACAGTACCTGATATAAACCAATGTAGTGGAGCTGAATCAAAAATAAAAGTCAAAGCAAGGTCACTGCGAAATGATAACAGCAAAAGTAACTTACACCATGAAATGATTTCTAACTTTATTATATAACAACAAAAGTAACTTACATGTAGCGGATGTTGCATGGATAAGTTGTACAAATTCCCTGAGTTACCTTAACCTCCATCAAATCAGCCTCGCAGGTTAACCAACACAGATGTCATAGTTTACTAACACGTACAAATGACCTGATTTCCGTTAACCTCGATCAAATCAACCTTGCAGGTTAACCAACACAGATGTCATAACTTCCCAAATAGATGTCATATTCCCTCTTTAGCACCATTGCTCTTCTTTCTACCTTAGCTGCTGGCTCAAATGTTGTGTACGTTGTTGGTTGTTTAACCGTGCTCCATGCCTGTTCAACACTGCCTGTTCAAATGATGAGTGAGTAGCCATTAACGCAAGTGCCAAAACAATACCAAGTACTATTTGTTATTTAACCATCTAACCTCCCTGACTGTCAGCCCTTCCCTGGGTTGTTTAGGAGCTCGGTTCTTCTAGCTCAAGATACCAGCAAAGACATGGGATGGAGCTCCCTACTAGAAGAGAAGTAGAAGAGGATATTCGGTAAGCTTGCCATCGCATAGATTTCATTTTTTCTGCCCTTGCCAACTCCATGGCTTCTAGTCCCCACCACCTTCACCCTGCTTCACAATCATTTAGATCTCAGCATAGAGTGGCTTCTTTTGGGCAACATGATGTATCCAAATCTTAGGGTACTTCCAATGTGCGTTCATTTCTTCTTCCAGCCCACCTCCTCAAGCAGCCCATGGTGCCCCGCTAACCCATTTCTCATTCTCCTAACCAACAGGATGAGCCCACCAGCAAAATGTCAACCTCTTGGGTCAATGGGTTAAACTACTTAATCAACAGGAGAAACTACTGGCATTGGGTCTTGCATCCTTTCAAATTCTGTAGCCATACCCTTCCTTGGTGGCCTTACCTTATATTACTAAGTCCATCATGGCTTGTATGTATTACTGCGCCTATGGCCCACTGTTATTAGGCCTGTATGTATGACCTTGGTGTTAGAAGTTTCAAGAATGACCTGCTAACTGCTTGGGAACCTGTTACTAATCTATCTTTCTCTTCCTGTACAGCACTGGAACCTGCTAAGTGCTTGGGAACTTGCTACTGCTTGGGAACCTGCCTAAGTGACTATTCTTTATCCCGAGCATCCGGAGTCAATGGGTTAAACTGCTTAATCAACAAGAGAAACTATCGGCACTGGGTCTTGAATCCTTTCAAATTCCGTAGACATACCCTTCCTTGGTGGCCTTACCTTCTATTACTAAGTCCATCATGTCTTGTATGTATTACTGTGCCTACTACGCCTATGGCCCACTACTATTAGGCCTTTATGTATGACCTTGGCAGCAGAAGTTTTAGGAATGGAGCTAGTTCCTTCTGTTCTGTTGAAAGCATCCAGCCAGCCCATAATATATCTTTCTCTTCCCGTACACCACTGGAACCTGCTAACTGCTTGGGAACCTACTTACTGATATCTGCTAGTAGCATGGACTTGACCGGAACTAAGCCCTTGGAATCCAAGAAGGGCAAGAAGGGTAGCAGAAAGATGACAAGTCGCCAAATGTTGCATGCACAAAGCAACATGGCGACATGAAAGTTGTATAGTGGACGGATAGGTCAAAAAACATTTAACCTTCTCTACACCCTACAACTTGATAGATATCATCTTCTTGCTCCCTGCCTTCGAACTTATCCATGCTTCTCTAGCCTGCGTAAACCTTGCTGCTAATATTCTGTCTTACACAGTCACTCACTCGAACCGATCCGCAAGAAAATCTCAAGTCATGTTGGCTCCTGTGGGAGGGACTATGCAGAAGGGACTTAATTAGGTGGAAGCAGGCAGGTAGGAGAAGGAAAAAAGATATCTCCTCTCAGGCAGTTCGTCAGGTCGAATCTGTAAGTTTGATGAAGATAGACAGAAATATATCTCAGCTGGTAGGGAGGTGTCGAAGGGCCGAGCCTGATTTTATTCTCTCAGCCCAGCCTTCCTTGGTTTCTTTCTCTCAACTAATAGTAGACAGAATGCTATCAGAGTGATAAGGCAACCATGCAGACAAGTAGGCCGAGACTTGCTTCCTACCATTGGATTCAATGCAAGCACTACACACACAGGGTATGCGATAAAAAATGGATAGTGCGTTATTACATTTATAGCACACACCCCTAGCCCCGACTGGCAGAAGAGCTTTACTTTTCATTGTTTTTGGATGAGCTATCTGTCTTCTGAAGCTAGCTAAACTATACTTCTAGCAACCTCCACAAAAACCATAGAAACCATGTTAATGAACTCAAGGTATGCCAATGACAATTGAATTTGGTGGATTCCATGTAAAAATAATCATATTTTTATAGTACTTAATTTGAAACAAAATGCTTTGTCCATTCCATTTGAAACGACAGTCTGTACCTTTCGTACCCATCCTCCTGCATGGAGCATTGTATCGACATAGGGTGACCTTTCGCATCCCTGTGTCAAATCAATTGTTTTCTGAAAACCCTCAACTCTACAAATAACATTGGTTTCTAGACAAATTTGTTTGAATAAGGAGCAGGGTTTGAAAGCCCATATGGGAGAGGAAATACTTTTAGATCTGGTAATGGCCAAATAGACATGCTTTCATAGGAATACTAGGATGGGAGAGGATGTTCTCTTATAACTTACATAGTTTCGATTGCTTAGGTTCATTTGCATTACAGTGTAGTGTTTGCTTTACAATTTCTTGCTTTCTAGGTCTGGTAGCTTTCTTTAAGGGTTTTAATCACATAACCAATTGCTTGCTTTATAGGATCTATTGTATTTTCATTTCGACAACAACTATATGAAGTATATGGAGGTGATGATAGAGGAGACGTTTGAACAGTCTAGAATTTTAACAGTTTCTTCTCTATTTCATTGATGCTACTTACAATTTTTGTAGATGATGCAAGGCCAAACTGGATGCCTGTCAAAGTCACCTATGAGAACCGAGTAGCTTCTTCCATATCCATCTCTATTCTTCCATCTCTAGAAGCAACTTCTTCCATCTCTAGATGATGCAAGGCCGAACTGGATGCCTCTAGATGTGTGGCAAGAAACAAAGTAAACTGCCAACAAAGCCAGCGAAACAATAGCATTAATCTATAGGTAACAAGCAACCAACCAACGAAGCCAACAGAACAACAGCATTTAACAGGTGACCAGGAAGGTCTAGCAAAGGGAGGCCAGCAAAGGGAGGCCAAGTTTAAAACAAGGAAGACCGCGGCCAGATAAAGTTCTCAAGTGAACAACAATTCTCAAGCCTGCACCATTAGGTTCTCATGCAAACCGCAAATTTGACACGAAAGCTGCAATTTTGACACGTCAAACATTCTAGCTTGTTTCTCATACATGATATATCATGTTACTATAGACATTTAATGTCTATAAATTAATGCTAACATTAAACCAACGTTCATTTATATGAACATTTATATGACGTTTTCACTTATTACTCTAAGTTTTAAAATGAAGAATGCCTCAATTTGAGACCAAATAAGACTATGATTCCTTTGATTGGTTAAAAAAAAAGATTTAATTTCAGTAATTGGTTAGAAGAAAAAAGAATTTCATTAATATAAACAAAATTTGGTTAAAAGGAAAAAATGTCATTGGTTTCAGTGTCGCACTAATGCATATTCGGAAAACCGATTACAATAGTCCTAGCTAGCCCTTCGAGCAGGTACTAATAAAAGAAAATCAATTAAAGAATGAAATAAAACATAATTATGATGGGGAATATAGAGAAGACTAAGGAAGTCACGAAGTACTAGCACCAAACCTTTCACTAATATAATCCTACTGGCTATAAGTCATTGGTGGCCAACTGATCCAAAGAGTACCAGAATCAAGTGTTTTTTAACATTAAAATAATAAGCATACTTTGTTTTGACATGGGCATTTTCGAAGTGTATTCTTATCCACTCAAAGCAAGCAAAATAAATTTTAAATTACTAAAAGATGAGTTACTCTAATAAACTAAATATAATGTTACATCGTCTTGTTATGCATTACAATATGGGTTAAATGATTTAATTAATGATTTTATAATTTAAATTTGGGGTTATCTTTAATATCTTAGTAATAAAAAAAAATAGTTTAAAGATTTTGATGGCTAATTGTATTGTTGTAAAAAAAAATTGGAAATATAATATTTTTGGAGTTTTAAAATGTTTAATATTTTTTAATTATTGGGAAAAAAGCATAACATCATGATAACATGATAACATAATAACCCAACATTATAATCATAATAATACAACACCCATACTGTATAGTGGAGCTTTGTAACATAGTTTGTTACAGTATTTACATCCATACACGGGTGTAAATATAGCAACATCATCAAAACTATATATACCAAAATATATGCCAAATCGTATACCAAAACATATAGCAAACATTTACTAACATCATATAGCATATATCAAAACATAATAAATCATATATCAAAACATCATATAGTATATAGCACATGAGCCAATCTGCAAGGAGCTCTTCTTCAGTTTGATGTGCAAGTACACATGTTCCCCAACTTGGAACTCCTTGAACAATATGTTCTTGTCTGCATAACTCTTTGGCCTATCCTATATTGCCTTGAGATTCTTCTTGATCACCTGCATCTCATGTTCCATGTATGCTAACATATCTGGTTCAATCAATACTCTACTAACCAGATCACTCCAACTAATGGGAGTGTTACAATGCTACCCATATAATGCCTCAAAAGGACTCATCCTCAATGACTCCTAATAAACGTTGTTGTATGAAAACTCGACCAAAGGGAGATACTCTTGCCACTTCCTCTGTTGATGCATCACATACTTCCTCAACATGTCCTCCAATATCCAGTTGACCCTCTCTATTTGTCCATCTGTCTGTGAATGATACGTTGTGTTGAAGGCCAACTCGATGCCCAAACCTGCAAATAACTCCTTGCAAAACTTGGAAGTGAACTTCGCATCCTTGAATGACACAATCTTCTTTGGAATAGCATGTAGTCTAACCACGTCTTGGATGAATACTTGTGCCATATCACTAGCTCAAAATGTAGACTTTACTAGAACAAAGTGTGCAACCTTTGTTAACATGTCCTCAATGACCATGATGGAATCATGTTGCTTCATTGTCTTTAGAAACCCTATGATGAAATTCATAGAAATGACCTCCCATTTCCACTTAGGAATAGCAATCGGTTGTAGTAGTCCACCTAGATGTTTGCACTCTGCTACATCCCTCTTCAGATTCAGACAATAGTAATATCCCTTCACCACTGTGATTTTCTTATGATAACCTGAGTGAATCGAATAAGGTTTCACTTGAAACTCACTTAAGATCATCTTCTTGAGCTCGCTACTATCTAGTACATATATCATGTCTCGAAACCTGACCAATCCCTTTGTTGTAGAAAAATAGTCCATGCCTTATGCACCTACACCTATACATGTACTTGTGCATGTATTTGTACTGCCACTTGTACCTGTACCACTACATGTACCTTTACCTGCACCTATACATGTACCTATACCATGACTTGTACCTGTATTATCAACCTACTACAACCTATGCACAATCTCCATATACTTGACATCTTGTTGTCCTGCCTACAAGATCCTATCATGTAAGTTTGTACCATAGGAGCTCATAGCTTCCAAGAGATGTACCTATACCCATCCACTGAGAGAATCTGCCACCCTATTCTCTTTAACCTTGATGTACCTGATCTTGATGTTAAACTCGTTGATCATGGCCAACCATCTAGTCTGCCTATTATTCAGATTCGGCTAGTCAAACAAATACCTCAACCCAATGTGATCACTCCTAAGCACAAACCGTCTGCCAAGAAGATAATGAATCCACATCTTCAGTGCATGTATAATCACTACTAACTCAAGATCATGTGTCAGGTATCTCCACTCATGCTCGTTTAGTTTATGGGACTCATAACATACCACCTGTCCATCCTACATAAGAACTCCACCAAGTCCTCTCTTGCAAGCATCTTTACATACTACGAACTCTTTTTCTGGATCCACAATATATAGCACTGGTGCATGTGTCAGCAACTTCTTAAGCTGCTCAAAGCTAGCCTCACACTCTTCGATCCATTTGAACTTTTTACCTTTCCTCTACAATGATGTGATAGGATAATAAATCTATGATAAGATCCTGATGAACCTCCTATAATAGCCCGCAAGATCCATGAAAGATATCACCTCATCCACACTCTTAGGAGCTACCCACTCAATGATGGCCCTTATCTTCTCTAGATCTATTGCAATGCGCTCCTTGGAGACAACATGTCCCAAGTAGTGTACCTCAGTCTGAAAAAAGCTACATTTTTTGAGCTTAGCATACAACTAATGTTCTCTCAACAACCTCAATACTAATACTAAGTGCTTGGCATGCCTTTCCTCATTTTTAGAATATACCATTATATCATCAATGAACACAATAACAAACTTATCCAAATATGGATGCAACACATTATTCATCAAACACATGAATGTAGTTGAAGCATTAGCTAAGCCAAATGCAATAACAACAAACTCATAATGCCCATACTTGGTCCTAAATGTAGTCTTGTAAATGTCCTCCTCTTTGATGCGTACCTAATGGTATATGGATCTCAAGTTAGTATTCAAGAACACTTTTAATTCCTTTTGATGATTCAACAAGTCATCAATCCTCGGCAAAGGATATTTGTTCTTGATAGTCACTTTGTTCAACTACCTGTAATCAATGCATTATCTGAGAGTACAATCTTTCTTCCTCACAAACAAGACCGGTGCACCCCAAGGTGTGCACTTGGCCTAATGTATCCCTTGTCCAACATTTCCTTTAGCTGAAATTTCAACTCAACCAACTCAAGTGTGCTCATCCTGTAAGGTGATTTCGATGTTGGAGCTTCCCCTGGCACTAACTCAATCAAAAATTCACCTCCCTTTGAGGTGGCAACTTTGTAATTTCCTCAAGAAATACATCCCTGAACTACTACAACACTGGGTACCTATTCAACACATTTGCATCCTCAACCTCCTTACCCTTATCACTAGAAATGTGTATCGCAAATAGCTTGCACCCTTTCCTGCAACTTCGCTTTGATTACATAGTTGTCACCATTCTAACTGATGTGGCCTTCTTCTTACCTTGCAAAACTCTTGGTTCCCCATTGTCATTAACACACTCAATAGATTTGTCATAACAGTCAACCTTGGTTCTATGAATATACAACCAATCCATTCCCAATAACATATTGTATTAACCCAACAACAATACATTCAAATGGGTTGTTGTAGGCATACCATTCAAGACAAATGTGCAATCTCTTACCCAATGATGAACTTGCTTCTTTGTACCTATAGCCAACCGCACTAACCAAGACTCTACATGACATTCCTTACTCAAACAACACTTATCCACCAAGTTAGGACTAGCATAGCTATAATTAGATCTGGGGTCAATCAAAATAGAAATAACTTGATCACAAATCTTACCGTCCATCTCAATTATAGATTCTTGGTGTTCTTCTTGAGCGTTGTCCACAACTGCATAGATATGAGGAATACTTTGGCCTACATCTCCAACAATTTGTGCCTCCTGGGCACTGTATATCTACGTTCTACCACTCTAATTCTGTGGACAACCTCTCTTAAGGTGTTCTTTTCCACATGTGCAACACTCAACCAACCAGTACCAACACCTCTATGTTGCTGTTGCAACTCATGTCCTTGTCTAGCTGCATTAAATCTCTTTTGGAGTGCCACATTCTCTTTATATCTGCATGTTGAGGCCTTGTTCTCTTAGGCTTCCATTTACCTCTGCCTTTGTCCTTTCCTTTCCATCCATGCTGAGGTTCATTCCTATGATTTGATTATTCATAGTAATGTTTCATTCTCCCAATAACTTCCTCAAGTGACCGAGGCTCATCATACTCATTCTGATCTCTAAATACTAATGGAAAACCACTGACAAATATTTGAACTTTAGTCTTCTCATCAGTAAGATACGGTACATACCTCAATAGCTCTAGAAACTTGGTCGTATACTCTTCGTCTATCATTCATCCCATATTTAACTCATATAATTATTAAGCCTTAATGTCATAGTACCTCTGTAACAAGTACTTCTTCTTGGAAAGCCTCTTGAGATCCTGCCAAATCAAGTCATTTTTCCTGATGTATCTAACCCACTTAACATCTTCCCACCAAATGTCTTCTTTAACTTTCAAGCTGAAGATAGCTATTCTAGCCTTCATGTTATCTATGTACTCATGCAACTCAAAGAATTTGTTCATACCAAGTATCCAAGCCCCTACATCTTTCAGCTTCTTCACATATCCATCAAAAGTAGGTGGTTTTTCTTTCTTGAATTCATCTGGAAAGTACCCCCTCTCATTCCTCCTGTAAGGATGATAGCAATGATGATCATGATGTCTAGTAGAACCAGAACTATAATAATGCATGTACTCATCGCCCCTCCTTTCTGGAGTGTCCAACAACCTACCATCTCTCATTGTGTCAGATCTATCTGACCTGTGTCTACCAGGAGATCTATTGTTATACACTCCATTAGTTCCATCTTCATGTGCATGGCTGATCCAAAGCAACCCTTGTTGCTGCAAGTCTGACAAACTCTGAAGAAGTATGGAATTAACCTCGACTTGCGTCTCTTGTGCCTATATGATCCGGTCATTATCTGCATTACAAATTTGTATCTCTTCCTTCAAGATCCTCAATGCATCAGCCAAATCATAAGTATGCCCCACACCACACTACTCATCTGATGCATAAGGAGATTCTACGTAGTCTACCACCTTGCTAGCCATTTGATCTCTTTCTTCCTACAAGGCATAACATGTCAAATAAACCAAATCACAATAAATTGACATACCTAAGTATAGCTTGGGGAGGATACCTTATCTGCAAGATCATTAAATCAGCAAGATACATGTATAACATAATCATAACAACATATAGACATGCACAAATAAATGAATTAACACATAAACATCACTCTAACTAGGATCTAGTCATCAATGCAAGGCCATATCAACAATGCATGCTATGGCCTCATGCATGACAACAACCATTACCCCATTGTACACATTGCTACATGCAACCTACAATATGCATAAGCAATGCCTAACCAACTACAAATACGCATAACCACATGTAATCAAGCATAATCAATCAGTTCTTGTAATCAACCTACAAGGCTGATGCATGTAATCAAAATATTTAAGTATAACCTAGCATACAAGGATCTAAGTAGGTGACATAAAATCAACATGTAAGCAACAAATAACCATATACAGTCAATCACATACTCATGCCAATTACTCTTCATGCAATCAACATCAAATTCTCCATGATAACCATAGTACAACCCTAATCCATCATAAAGCAACTGCAACAAGTATATAAGTGTAAGAGACACACATGCAACTGACATGCATGCATGACCAACATACATTCAACCCATTTAGTCCGAGAGTTGAACCATGCTTTGATACCACTCTTTAACACCCTCCTCCCACATCCACCCAAGTAACCATGCCAATTGGGGTAAACATGAGACGAGAGGCTACTATAATCAGATTCGACCTCCTAGGTAACCTTAAGGAAGTGGAATCGATGGAATATCACACACATCCATCCAACATCATCAACAAAACCCTCAGGAGATAAGTTAACCACTCAGACAACCTATCCCTGGGTCCCACTGTTGTTCCTGTCAATTTAAGGCTTAGTCGCTCTCATTCTACGGGAAAAGGAGTGACCAGAGACCTAAAGTCACTCTCATAGGCCTACATGCCAGCGACTGTGGACGAAACTTGTCAATTTTGTTCTGATGACTCTGGGATTTGAGCCACCTTTTTAGGCCTAGAGCCTATGCCACTGCCTAGAATGGAATGAAAGCTCAAAATTAAGTAAAGTATAAGGAAATAATGATGCAAAAGTAAATAATTGATCAAGGCCTTAACCAGATCCCTACTAGCCATGACATGCATTTCGTCAAACATATCATCGACATGTAACCTACAAGTGTAAACAACAGAATTAAGTGTAGGGATCCCTTACTTATCTGAGAGTCACCATGAACCATTGTTTCCTCATTCCATTTGCTGCCTTATTACTTATTAGGTCATAGATACAATATCCATTCAAATACAAATAGAAACATGCTAAGAGCCAAACATAGCTGCTACCATAAAATGAACATATAACCAGCATAATAGGAACATAATTACAATAAACATATCATCCATCAAAATCCATATATACACCAGTATATTTACACATGAAAATAAATGGAATGAATTTCTCGTTAATTGATGTAATGAACTGACCAAAGATGGGACTACCACATTCCACCCGACCATAGATTGGTTAAGCCTAGTCTCTCGTCAGAAAATCACCCCCGTGCCATATTCCAAGCATTAATGTGGGATTCAAACCAAAAGAACTCAACTAGGGCATACCGAGGCTAAACCACCTCACCTTCATCAATAGAAACTAGGCTTTATCGTAATCCATCCCAGATCACTAGGGAAACACAATGAACACATCATAACAAGCTTTACCGTGATCTCCACCCAATGACTAGGCCAAACAAGCATGAATGCCACCGGATTTCTCCACCTACACCATGAGGAATTTTTTATGTCTCCTAGTCTCTAAGGCTTTGCCACAATCCAAACCTGGATCACTAGGCCCTAAACCGAGATCCCTTCTTCAGGCTTTACTGCATATACCAAACATGGGATTACTAGGCCCAATGGAGAGAAAACCACCTCTAAGCTTTACCGTATATCCTGCCATTCATCGGAAAGGATTCCTAGGCCATTTGAGGCAACAAAAAATCTAGCTTTACTGCAACCCACAGTCTGGTTCAAGGTTTACTGAGCCATGTGTTCTATCATTTCAGAGATCCACCTCACTCAACTTCGAATCCATTTGGAAATCCATATCAACCAAACATGAGAACCCCATCACACCATGGCTATCCAGAAATGGCAAGGCTAGGCTGAAAAACACTATTACACCTAGCAAAACCCATTCCATGTTAGAAAAGAACCACATGAAATGCCATGCATGCAAAATCTAGCAAGGAAAATACACATGCAAGTTGATACTTGTAATGAAGCCCATTGTAGATGCTTGATCCTGCCTTTCCTTGCTTGATCCTTACTTCCTCTTGCCTTCTTTGCCTTTCTTTCTCCAATGTTAGAGTGCTCCAAGGAAACTTATAAGTATCCAACAATATGTGAGAGAGAGATTAATGAGAGTGCTCCAAAACTAAACTGACAAAAAGTTACCAACTGATCCTCAGAAGCCTTTTTATGAATGAGGCCTCTATTTTCTTAATTTTCCATTATTTTCCTTCATTTTCCTCACATGCAAGCTATGACCATTCACTTCCTTTTTCTCCTAATATCCATTATTTTCATAAATAATCGTGCCAAAATGCCATTTTGCCTTTCCAAAGCCTTAACCATTGCCTTTGCCAATTTCCTTAGCCATAAACAACCAAATGAACACCCCCTAGGATGTCTTTCCCAACATTCAGCTTGGAATAAGTGTCCTAGTCATCAGTGGTTATTGTTTTTAACATTTATTACATGGAATTTTCACCAGGGTTGTTATAAGGGATGTCAACTCCTTGACCTCTCTGCAGATCCATCCTTCATCACTCAACTCCAAGTTTAAGTCTCTCCCCACCACCCTCTGTGTCAATTTAATGACCATCAGTTTCACCACATGAAAATACACGATGGGGGTGAGCCGCTCCCCCTGCCCTTTAATTCCCATCAAGTTGGTAGGGTTGTGGACTTGCCCCAAGATACACCTCTTTGTTCTTTGTGCTCACCCCCATCGAGGAATGTTAAATTATGTTATTATATGAGTTGAGGCATTATCATATATAGGAAAAATGAATTATTCATTTTTATTAATCTTTATCTCCACTAGGAATTGTAGTTTTCACCTTGTGGTCAAGGTTTTTTGACTTGATATTAATTCAATGTAATGTGATAAATATCCAAACTTCGGTTAACATTAAATGGTTGTTGTTTTTTAAATTAAAATAATTTTTTGAATTTTGAATTTTTATTTATTTAATTTTTTATTAGTTCACAAAATATAATGGGACTTAATTCCTTTGTAGATTATACATCAAATATTTTTCTTCATTTGTTAGGTTATATATATTATATATATATATATATATATATATATATATATATATATATATATATATATATTATATATATATATATATATATATATATATATATATATATATAATTCTCAAAAAAATGTAAATCGTCCATGTACAAACATAATATTCATTTTTATAACATTGATCATTTCCCTAGTACCACAAATCAATGCAGTGAGTGTAGAAATATGTTATTCCCTCCTTTACATTGCGCCTCACTACCTCAAAAGCTAAAGGATCTCGCTTGTAGCCAAGCAATTTTGAGAATGAATTCCATCCATCTTTTTCTCTTCACTGTCTTGGAAAGTGACTCATTCAAAGCATTCTGCATGTTGCACAAAATTATACATCATAATTAAGAAGTATGAAAAAATTAAGAATGAATTATGTACTAAAGTGTGAATTTGGAAGGTAAGCACTTGTGTATGAATGGGTTGTAGTGTGATTTCCAATTTTTAATATTTATGAATTGTTTTCAAAGGGTTTGTGAATCCTTGATTGCCATAATTTATATAATGATGGGTTTCTAGTTTAATTTACAATGTCATTTCAATATTTGTATCGAATTTCCTACAAACATTGTAGTGTACAAGGAATCTCATAAACCACTGATTTATCTCTCCACTATAATTGAGCCAAGGCTACCCCTAAGATTTTTTCACAGACACCTCAACATCCATGATGTATTTTGAAGATATTCGAATGACTTCCAAAGATATAGGTGTTCTAATTTCATACCTCAAACTTGGAGTATTCCATGGGGTGTGTATGACTTATAACATCAATAACAATTCCATACAACATAGTAGATTATACTTTAGACTTTTTATACTTCTACTATACAACATACTAGGTAATACTTTAGACTATGTACTTCTATGATATAGCAAGCATAGATATATTAAAGACCCTCATTTAGAAGGATATTGATAGCGTATAAGTTTTTACTATGGAAATCCTAAAGGATGTTGTGAAAGCCATAGGTTAGAATGAGGAAATGAAGAGCCCAAACTAATGTTGTAAGCAACATTTGAAATTTTCAAAAGCTATATAATTGGAATGAAGCCTAAGTTTGAAGTAGCATTGGAGGAGACATCATCTACCACTTCAAGGAAGAAGAGGAAATCAATTGGGTCATCTTCTTCAAGAGACACTACATCAATTATGTACAAAACATACACTTTGAGGGATAAGTATTCATTGAAGAATACAGATGAAAAAATGAGAGCCAAGATGTTCTTAGATTTCATGGATACAAGAAGTACATGGGGATGCTAATACAACTTGAAAATATGTAAGCCTCCCTACCCCAAAATATGAAGAAACCAAGTAATTTATTTTTTCACCTCTTTTGGATGGAAACTTTGTATCAATATTATCTTCATTTTTTTATGGTTTTAAAGTTATTAAACAAAATTTGAAACCCATATTTTGCAAATTCTTTTTATATTTCTAAATAAGTACACTTTAATAAAAGAATAAATAATAAAGGAATCTTGGATGTAAGTAAACTTACTTGCATAAGGAATGAAGGATAATTACAAGTGCTACTCAAGCATGTGGAAATTCAAGTGAAATATCAATTCTCACTTGTGGAGGTACACTTTCTTAGAGCTCATAATGGTTGTTTTCTCCCTTTCCTCCACTTCATCGTGTTTTCTCATTGTAAAATCATCCTATGCTATAGGTGCTATTATGGAGTATGTGAATAGCCTAGAGGATGTTGAGTTGAATCTTGGAGGATGTTGAGTTGAATCTTGGGTCTAGGATAAATGCTAGAGGCTTTGAGTGAGCCTATGCTCATATATTTTTTTCATTCTAAGAATATTGATGCATATTCATTGAGTTGTCTGAAGAACTTGTTGAATTTTAGAATGGGACCACATTTTCCATGCCCTCGTAGTGGGCAATGGGATAGGTCTCTAGAGAGAGGGTAATTTGAGGTTGTCCATCAACCATGGCATTCGTAACTAAATAATAGTTGATCATTATGCCTTTGTGTGTTTGGTGGTAGTCAATAAATCATCATTAAAACTAACTTTTGTATTCTCGTAATGGGTTTGAGTGGTGTGGCTCCAGTTAAGTATATTAAATAAAGCAAAGTCAGGTCCCACGATATCCTATAACATTCACCCTTCTCTTACTCCCGATCACTTATTTTCCCTTACTAACATTTTTATATTAATATTAATGCATGATACTTGAATAGGCATGGCTAATAAGGAACACACAAAGCATATATTTAAATGTCAACACCCATGCTTTGTTCTTAAGCAAAATTTGTAAAATATAATTAATTATTTCATAAACATATAAAATATAAATAGTTTTACTCATTCAAATTTTATATCTATGAAGCTAATTATTAAATGCAATTATATTATATTCATTCAAATATAAAATTTACAAGGCTAGCTCTTGAATGTGATATTCTCTACATATATTCACATTAAAATATCTCACAAAGCTAAAATGATGGACACATATACTCTCAAATTTTCCATAGTGCGATTGATTTCCTTTTTCCTTCGCAGTTCAAAAACATTGAATGCTTATTTAACTCGTACACCAAAGATGGAGATTTTACGTTTATATCCTCCCCAGAATATATAATAATTGTTGATTATAGAAAAATTGTAATGGTCCTTTAGTGAACATATAAAAACAAATGTTTATATGGATGGTTGATACGATGGAGAAAGATTTTAGACCATCATCCATATAAAGTTTCATATTTAAGTCATTTTTATTGGAATAAATATAATATAAGAATTTTCTTAATTGAAGATTTATAGAAATCAAATTTCTTTTTACTCTAAAAAAAGTGTGTATTTTAAGAGATTTGATGCCTCTCAGTACTTGGTAAATCTAGAATTAAGATAAATTTATTTTGCTTTAATTTCTCCTTTTAAATACTATATTCCTTTTTTAAATAGGTTATATTCCACATACACTTAGAGCTCAAAAACCATCAGCCACTACCCAATAAAAAATAATAAAAATAATAACAATAACTTCAAATTTTTATTTTTATTATTTTAGTGTGAAGTTACTTTATTTAAACATAAGATTTTTTTTTACAAAGTCAAAATGTTTATAGAAAATTATAACATCTCTACCATAGTAGGTTGGAGAGCATCTCTCAGTGTAATGAGTATGATAGGAATAGTATCAAACCTCAAGAGATCCATCTACCATGATGCAGCAATCCAAATGGAGGAAAATCGAAATAGCAGCAAGCAAAATCAATCAGAACTTGAACCTGATTGACAAAAAGAAGAAGATGGAGGAAAAGACAACAGAAAGCGGCAGCAAAGGAATAAATCATTTGGACGGTTGCAGAACAAAGTACGGGATCCAGGAAAATAAAGACCACAAACCATATGATCAGGAGACCATGAATTTTTTCTACCTTGGGAGTATGATGCAGGCGCATGTGACTCAGAAGGGGAAAAATCTTTTGATTTATTCCAAAAATCAAAAAGATTATCTACAGGCAAGGAGTGGGATCCTTTGCCTTCTGTTTTTATGTTTTTTTAGTTAAAATTAAGAAGAAAAAAAATAGGGAATAAAGCTTTCAGTTTTAAATCATTGTGTAAAAAGAAAAAGCCTGCTTTTTCTAAACCTGATCTATTCCTATGCATGTATCCATTATTATTATAAATAAAGGGGCAGCTGAGCCCTCATCTCAGCGGAGAGAGAGATAGAGTGAGAGAGAAGAGTGAGAGAGAAGGAGTGAGTATGAAGAATAAGAGGCCATGAATAGGCCATGATTTCTCTTGTAAATATTTTATTTCTTAATTAATTATTCTCATATTTTTGTGTGCATATGGTTGGTGTGATCTTCAGTTAGTTTTATAATTTTTAAAAGCCTATTAAATGGAGATAAGGAATAGTAATTATTGAGTGAAAGATTGTGAATCGAATGGAGTTCGTAGAACATATGGATGTGTGAAATTTGTCGGACATTGAGTTTTTGATTCAATTAACAGTTGAAATGCATTCTCATATGCATAGTTATTGAAGATCCTGGGTTTTGCAGGCTAGGCTTGCATCAGGTGGTATCATATATATATACAGCCAGTTCTAACCATACACACACATGCGTTTACAAATATAAGAAAAGATCAGTGTGTTATCGGTTGCGCAGAGAGAGGGAGAGGGTTCTCCTGCTGGTTGAAATTAAAGGTGCGGCTGTGTGTTGTCGTTCCTTCATTGTTTGCATGGAGAGTGTGTCAACCACAAGGAGCAACGTATACAATCCATTACTATGCAATTTCGTATATAAGAGAGATTTTTGTTTTATTTTGGATTGATCCTTCAAAGTCTGTGATAATTCTAATAGCCGAATTGAGCACGATCTAATACCGTTTAACTGTTATATATGGTGATCCAAATATTATGTATTTGTTATATGTGAGTGTTTGATGATAGAGCGTGCAACGCATGGGAGCAGAACCTCTTTTAACATCCATCTTACAATGTTGTGAGCATCCTTGTTATGAGGCGTTTTAAGGAAAGAAAGGAGGAAGCTGTAGAACCGGACGCTCATCCAAAGCGGGATCAGAGGACAGTGTTTGCTTATCAGATATGCTTGAAGGCGGATGAAAGAAACGTATATGAGTTTTCTGAAGAGATGGAAAGGTACGTGATGTGAGGCTCATAATGGACCGTAATTCCAGGCGGTAAAAAGGTGTTGGGTATATTGAATTTTATGATGCTAATGTTGCATTGGTGGGGGATCGAGATTTTAAAAGGAACTGGGATTTTGGGCAACCCCCAAAATCTCAGTTTCAAAAGGTGGTATCAGCTTCAAGTCTTTTTCAGGACTCAAAAAAATTTCACTCGCTTTCTCCTCAGCTTTCTCTGGCAATATTTCAACATGCTGATTTGTATTCGCCATGAGACTGTCAGCTAGTCTCGCCTTCTTACCATCTTTTGTTTCATGACTGTCCTTCATGAAAACTTCCCTGTCTTGTTTCCTCAGCAAATTAACATGTGCATGAGTTCTCTGTCTCTCCAATTCTCTTCTCTGAAGATCTAGTTTCTTGTATAATTGAATAACTTCATTAGGAGTAGATTTTGGAAACTTCACATATCCATTTATACCTTCAACGACTCTTGACCAATCTTCAGCTGGTCCTTCTTTCTCTGCATCAACATTCTGATTAGATTCCTTCTTCATGACAATATCAGCGAATTGTCTTTCACCTGCAAACATACACAAATTGTTAGATTAAAACCATGTGCCCTGATACCACATGCAAGCCTAGCCTGCAAAACCCAGGATCTTCAATAACTATGCATATGAGAATGCATTTCAACTGTTAATTGAATCAAAAACTCAATGTCCGGCAAATTTCACACATCCATATGTTCTACGAACTCCATTCGATTCACAATCTTTCACTCAATAATTACTATTCCTTATCTCCATTTAATAGGCTTTTAAAAATTATAAAACTAACTGAAGATCACACCAACCATATGCACACAAAAATATGAGAATAATTAATTAAGAAATAAAATATTTACAAGAGAAATCATGGCCTCTTATTCTTCATACTCACTCCTTCTCTCTCACTCTATCTCTCTCTCTCCGCTGAGATGAGGGCTCAGCTGCCCCTTTATTTATAATAATAATGGATACATGCATAGGAATAGATCAGGTTTAGAAAAAGCAGGCTTTCTCTTTTTACACAATGATTTAAAACTAAAAGCTTTATTCCCTATTTTTTTTCTTCTTAATTTTAACTAAAAAAACATAAAAACAGAAGGCAAAGGATCCCACTCCTTGCGTGTAGATAATCTTTTTTATTTTTGGAATAAATCAAAAGATTTTTTCCCTTCTGAGTCACATGCGCCTGCATCATACCAAGCGCATAAAGGGACCAAATCTCTTTTAATCTGAAAAAGGTTTGCATCTCAAGAGATTTGGTCAAGAGATTTTAGGCTTTTTATTTATTTTTTAAATTTTAATTTAATTTTAATTTATTAAGTAGAGATGCCATAGATGTTGTAATGTCCATGTAAACATTTGAACTTGGTCAAATTACATAAAAATAACACTAAAAGTAAATTAAAAAATAAGATAAGATAAAATCTAAAAAAATCATAATTATTAAATTTGAATATATTTATTTAGTTAGTATATATTCATTTTGGTCAAATTGTAGTGATTTTTTAGCTCGGAGTTTATGAGAATCCATGGTATTGACTCATGATATAAAATAAAAATGAACAAATAAAAATAACTTCATGGCATTCACCCGTGGTATTCACCCATGGTATTCGTGTAAGTATAGCGTATTAAGTGAGGAATAAAACCAACATAGATCTATCTTAACTCAGGAGTGACTCCGTAGAGGGATCAAAATCTCTTTTCACTTTAAAATAGATTTGCATCTCAAAAGATTTGATCCCTCTTGGGGTTTAATAGATCTGGAGTTAAGATGGACATTGCAAAATCTTTAGGATACTAAGGTGGAGATTTTTTTAATTTTATTTCTATATTTATTTTATTTGGACAGAGTAAAAAGTGCTAAACATTATAACCTCTCTACCATACTAAGTTGGAAAGATCTCTAGACACAATAATTTTCCATTTTCCATTATTTTTTTTATAAATTTTTTTTTATCTTATTAGTATTTTCTTCCTTTCTCCTCAATTATTTTTTTTAATATTCCATTAATTTTTATTTTAATCTATATTTCAATTATTACTATTTATTATTTTGATTTTTCCTATTTCCTATCTTTATTAATTTCTTAGTTTCCAATACTTTCTCTCTTTCTTTTCATTATATTTTTTTTTTAATAATTATATTTCAATACTTTCTCTTCTTCTTTTTTCCTTATAATTTAATTTTAATCTTCATATTTCATGCAGACATTTACTTGTTTTTTCCATATTATTTAATTTTTAATTATATTTTATTTTAATACCATAACTATTACTTATCGTTATAAAGGCTAATTTTTATTTTTATTTTTCCTCTTTAATAATAAGTAGAATTTTTAATTTTTATTTTTTCTCCTTTAATAATAAGTAGATTGGACATTTCTACTAATTCACACAATACAACCTAAAAAAAATACAGACTCAGAATGCAAATAAATATATCATTCCATTGGTCACTGCAATATACCATATCCCTTACACATTGTAAGGTTTGTCGTGGTAATGGAGCCTACAGGATTCATACGAAAAAAATGGATAAGGAAACAGTGGCAGATATCAAAGTCAAATGCGTGATTGCAACAATTCTTTGTCCCATTCCGTGTACGCAGGACACAATTATCGCTACCATTCCAGGTACTCTTCCAGAGTCTGATTATTGATCGAGCAGTATGCCCGCTTCTTGTCCCGCTGTCTTACATTTTTATATGGATGGAATATTGATATTAAATTGAGTTATTGAATATAAGTTTTTGTGATTTATAATTACATACTAATTATTTTTGGATAAATTATATTAATAAGATTAAATTGTGTTGTTTTTTAATTGAATTATAATAAAGTTAATATTGAAAAATGTTAATATATATTATATAGGATAAAATTTTGTTTCGAATCACATAGTGTGGTTCATTTTGAAGACTAGATAAAAAGCATATAGGTTTAAATAGAGCGATGTAAAGACTAAAAAATAATATAACAGCAAGTTTATGAATATTATTTGATCTATTTTATGATATATATCTGGCCTTGATAATGAGCTGGTTCTGGAAAGTAGACAATTTTCTTTTATATGATTTATACTTCAAAAAACTTTTCTTAAAGATAATTTTTTTTTTATTTTTTTATAATATATATTTAAAATATAAAACTTTAATATAAAATTAAATTTTAAATTAATTTAAAAATGAAATAAATTAAACATAATAAAAATAAAAATAAAATTAACATAATAAAATAACATGGCAAAATCAAAAATTAAAAATACTTTTATTTTCAAATGTATATTTAACATAAAAATCTAATATAAATAAAAATTAAAAAAAAAAAAATAGATATCATTTTGGGATTTAATTGCGTTAAGTAAGTCATTCACGTATGACCAATTTCATGAGAGGTAGTCGTAACTGACTAATTTCTCATGATTTTTGAATAGTTCACTTAGCATTCATTGCATCCCAGATCTCCTCTGGATCAAGCGTGCTTAACTGTGGAGTTTTTCCCCACAATCAAGCCCACTTAGCTTGCTACCCCATTTGCAAAACCTT